>JAHZNP010000395.1:0-65234 GCA_020615345.1 Triops cancriformis | reverse complement strand
AAATAAACGAAAACTGGGCCTCGAGGTGCATTAGGTATTTATTTTTCTGAGTTTTTGCTGCAAAAGACTGAAATCGGACAATTGTTTTTCAAGAAAACATGTGAAAACTTCTTTAAGAAATATAAGATTTCAGCCCTCCGTACTGTAATGCCACAGACGTTTTCTTGAAAACTATTGTCCGATTTTAGATTTATTTGCAACGAAAGAATTCGGAAAATAAATACTTACTGCGACTTTTCGTTTTTTTTGTTTATTTAACAAGTGAGAAAAAAGTTGAAGACACATTTCACATTTATTTAGGGTCTTTTTTAGAAGAAGGTGTACTAGATACTAGTGTTTCTAACATTGCTGTCTAAGTTGTTCATCAAAACATGGACGTATTTCTGAGATATCACCTGAACCTATTCCCCATGTTATTTTTTCATAAGGCGTTTGTGTAAGGCGTTTGGGTTTGTGATACCGTGGCCTTAACGAGCAATAGACACCAAAAATGCATATTGAGATTTTGACGGTTTCAGATAATATACAGTATTCTAAGAACAGAGGATTTTGTTTCAATATTTTCTGAACAACCGTTCTCGAGTTATTTAGTTATAAATTTTTGGAATTTTCCCGCCGCGAAAGACGTGACGAAGTTCACAGGAACACGTGACCACGCTTGGCCAATGTCAAAATTTCAAGATTTGAATTTCTTATTTTTTAAATATCTTCGTTATTATTTCGCTCCTGGGAAAAAGAAACATATATCCGGAAACTAGATTTCTTACTCTTTTTTTATAAGACAAAGTTGATTTTTGGTATCTATTGCCCTTTCAGGTAACTTTCCTTAATCTGTATAATTAAATAAGATTTGGAAACAGATTAGCAAGGAAACGTCTTGTATTCTTATCTAAAACTAGTTTGCAAATATTTGATCGTTAATTGCTACCTGTTGTTTATTAATTGGGCTAGAAGCAGATTTTTTTGTGTTTAAACAATAATTATGAAAAGAGCGCGAGCGCCGCTCTTTTTTAAAAATTGCGAGCGGAGAGCGAGCGCGCTCGCCGATTTTCAAAAGAGCGCGCGAGCGAGCGCGCTCTTTTACAAAAGAGCGCTCGACAGCTCTGCCTACATCCCACAAAAGATGCTAAAAATATCTCAACATGGTGAGGATGTAAAGCTTTATGTTCAGTCAAATACCAACGAACATTTCTTTGGCGAAAACGACGTGAAAAACTGGTATTTACAAGGTGATTATGACAGGCTACCGAATAGTCGGTATTTCGAATTTCGTGGAATGTAGAACCTATTCCCACTTCGAAGTAAAAACGTGAAGGAACAGCAACCTAATCACCTTAAATAAATGTAAAGTTCTCCAAATTTCTTGGGGAACATCGACTTTATAGTAAATCCACTGAGTGCAAAGTGTGAAAGCCACTACCTCCTCGCCGAACATGGGTAAATTTTATCTCTGAGGGGATCTATCACGCACCTACATGTGTCACAAAAAATTATAGAAGTATTTAAACCACCAAATGACAATTTGGATATATAACGAAGGCACAGGCAATGATTGTAAAATTTGGCATGCCAAATGATTGATAAATTCGTCCAAAAACATCCCACATATGGAACTCCCGTCTTCGACAATAAATCTGTCGCAAAATAAATAGCAAACACTTGACACGTATTACATGTCCTACAATCCAGGTAACTTACTACCCTTCCCCAAAGTCCTTGGCCATGACGTATGACCACTCCAAGAAGTAGCTCGATACATTTAAGTTATGATAATATAAGACACTCGGATACATTTAAGTGCTGGTGGCCGTGAACAGCGCTGTGTTCACAACAATTCACAACAAATTCGACTTTCGCGCTCTTCAACAACCAATCATCGAAATGATTTTTCTTGATTTGAGCAAAGTTATACAATGGCCCATAGGTAAGTATTCAACAAAGGGAGAACTTTTAGTTATTTAAAAAAATAAAAAAAATAGTCTACATTCTACCATCGAGTGCGTTTAAACTGAACTCATTTTGGGCAACACACCGGGAACCTGTCCTTTACTGCCGCTACTTCCTTCTTTGCTTTCTCCTGTTACACCGGCCGACGCCATAAACTTTTCATGGTACTCTTGAAAGCAAGGAACAATACATAGATTAGCCTGGCATTCTGGACAGTGGTACCTAGTTTTACGTCTCAGTATACGCCCACAGCTATCGATAGTGTTCCAGCAGAAATTGCAGCCCAGGGCCGGGCCCGATCGCTGCACAGGGCAATGTCCGGCTCCTTTTTTTTCCGCTGGCGACGACTTCCAACTATCAGCCATCTCTACATGCGCAGACGCGGCTCTTTGCAGCAACACCGGTGTCGCCTGCGTCGGCGGCTCGTCTTGCGACACCACCCGAAAGATTGGGTACTGGTCGACAACAATGGTTGGCCCACATGCAGTGCTTGTGCTTCCGTCAGATTTCACAACCGGTATGGCAGTCAACGATTTCCCTATATAAACGCCGCCCGCTGCCGTGCTAACTATAGGTATAACATGGCTAGACAGGGTACCAGGTGTTACTATAGTGGTCTGGGAGGGTAAGATGGGCTGGGATCGCTGTCGGGTCAATCCTGTGGAGCTGTGACTATGAGAGAAAGGTACTTCCAAAAAGGTTTGCGCACGAAGGCGTCCATCTTCTAGACTGATGGTCAGGGGCGATTCTTTCTTCCCAGGTTGCAGTGATTCGGACAGTATTGCGGGTGGTGTAGGAGACGGCGTAGACTGCTGCCTGTCACCAAAACTAGGCGGAGCGCTTAACGTAGATAAGGATTTGGTTAATACAGACGAGCCCGTGGGTGAAGCGGGTTCGGATTCGGTTACGTGCTCCAGATGTTCCTTCTTCACACATTCCTGTCGCGTTAGCGGTCGCATGCGCTTTGTTTTAGACGCTGCTGTAAGTCTGGCGAATGAAGCTGGAAGAAAGAACGCAAACCAAACATTAGTATTATGTAGTTTCACCGAATACTGTATCAAACTATTAAGCACTGAGTTTTCGAAAGATTTTAAGACAGACCCTTCTTCCAGCTCCATTTTGCCGATGATTCTGGCTTAAGGTACGACTACCAACTTCGAAATCGCTGCAATAAACGTACTTAACAATGTGCTAAATGGATATTTTATTACACATAGCTTTAAACAGCGCACATCTAATGCGAAACGATTTAATTACCCATACATACAAAAAATGCAAAAAAGAAATTAATGTTAAGATCGTAAAGATTAGATCGAAAAAACGGAAAAACACAAAGTTCTTCAAGCCACGTCCACTGTTTCTGCAACGGCTTCGGTATCCATATAGGTTACTCCTTCCTCAGGAAGTTTTTCAATAATTTCACCCATTCCGTCAACATGGGGCTCATCCTCAACTTCTGCTACTATTTCCTCGTGAGTTTCTTCGCCTTCTCCCGTCAAGTCGGTCGCTTCAGCCGTTTCTTCCCCTTCACCACTCGCGCCCTCCGCTTCTTCTGTTTCCTCTTTGACCACTTTTTTACGCTTATAGGCCGGATTTTGCAAGGGTAACCCCCGCCGATGGTATTCTCTCCACAGAGTGTTGGAACTGAAGCCATAATATTTGGCGGCTTTGCCGAAGCCCATGATGCCCGTGCGGATATCGTTAAGGGCCTTTTCAAAATTTTCGTCTTCGCGGAAATTACTGTAACGCCGTGCGGGGTAGGCTATGGCGTGCAAGAAACTGCTGCGGCTGTTAAACGCGGTCGGGGCGAGTGGCGTGAGTGAAGATTCGGTGAATGTCGGGAAAGACTTGGATTTCTTTGTGCGCGGTGTTTTAAGCCTGCCCTGAGTAACCTCATCTGATGTGGTTTCGTTCGTTTTGAGCTGCTCAGAGTCCACCCAAGCCACTGCCACTTGTGTCATGGTCGCCAGGCCTACACACACGAAACCCCAACCCATACTAATATTAGACGTTTGATCCCCAAAAGGAAGTTTGGACCCTGAGCAGACCAAAGCAGTGCGCTAACCGCAAGTTGCTTGACATGCATAAGATCAAGAAGGTTCGAAAGAGCAACAGCCACCAGAAACAGAACGTTAACAACTTAGTTGTGAACAATGTTTATATCGACAACAGTTGCTTTACGAATTGAAGGACAGCTACAATACGCTTAGCTAGCTCAAATGGATGTTTTATATTGGCATTTGGCAACCTGAGATGCATGCTACTTTACTCGGGAATTAATCGTTAGCAAAATCTCTCGAAAAATAAAGAACTTTACATTATTTGCGGAACTTTGTTTCACCTACCAAAAATAATGTTTAAAACAACAAAATGTGATTTATTCCTTTGATGTCCTTCGCTAAGAGTGTTCAGGAGAAAAGAAATAACAATGCAATGCATCAATCAAGGCCACCAAACCCATTCTCCGCTCTTTTTGAAGCTAATTTCTGTCAATCCTTATGTGAAGCTTTGTTCCATTTTTTTCCCCTATAATTTTACGAAAACTTCGCAGCAACGTCACGAGGGAAACACGGCACTTCGGTGGCTATAGCCCTTTCGTGAAAGGTATGTAATCTCAATCATGTCAAAGTAGATAATTCGAAATATTCACCGTGCTTACCCTCATTTGAAGGTTGACTCGAGCTTTCCACTCCACTTTCTCCTTCTACAACGGTTTCCTAGAAAGAATTGTATTTAGTTGTGAAGCTGATTTAAAAAATTCATTACGGTGGCCACTATAGCGGCATTGAAGTTCTCTTCTTCTCCCAAGCTACTCTGCTGAGACAACATGGAATTCAAAGTGCCAGAACTTGGGTCGTTTTCTCGACTTTCTAGAGATGTGGCGGCTTCTTCATTCCTTTCTAGAACACACACGGTTAAACCAAGCATAAAAAGCGATATCTTCTTGAGAAAATAATCAAACCTGTTGACAAATTAGCGTCCGCAGAAAGCCGCCTGTTTTTTTTGCGTCGTCGAGGACTTGGGGGGCGATTGGCAGTTGTAAGGTTAGCATTGCGTTTGGTGGCGGATGTGAATGTATGAGGATGTGAAGGGGGATCTGTTAGTCCTTTCACTCGTAAAGTATCAGCCGCTTGGATAACTGTCTGTAAGTTTGCTTGCGAAACATGAACTTCACCGTAGTACATAAATTCCACGATGGCGCGCAAATCTTCGAAGCCGATATCTTTGAGAATCACAACAGGGTGTTGACAAGGGTTCGCTTGAAAAATTTCCTGTAACGGCAACGTAAAAAAATCATAAAGAATACAATATTATCTAAACCTTACTTCGAAATACGAACTACACGCAGCTAAAACAATTCTATGGGCTTGTATGGTTCGACCTCCTGCTGCAAGTGTGACGTCAACAAGAGCTTCTGTGCCGAGAAGCCTTGAAAACATGGATAAAAAGTTCGGCAAGTGATTGTTCCACCGGAGGCAATACTGCTGGACTGTATTTACTGCCATTCTGATTCCTAAAGGTATCCAAAAACAACCTTAAACGGGTTAGTTACTGGTTGGGATGATCAGGGTTTGCAGTCGGCACAATTTTAAGGTAGATTTTGCAGCACGTCATATAACTGAATCAATGAGACAGCCTTCAAACCGTATAATAAATTTTTAGCAGCTGCGAGTTACTTTAAATCATGAAAGTTCATACAAACAACTTTTTCCTTTCATTACAACACAACACTGTCGTACCGGAACCTGGCCAAACAAGCCAAGAATATGGCGGCCAATCTCGGGTAAAACTTCGTTACCAGATGGCTGTAGGATAGCTGTCAACTTTATACGTCATACACAAGGTCTAATCACACAGATGAGATAGAAGTATCACGTCACATTGGGACTGTGTAGGAAAAGCCAAGTTTCTCGACGACACGTAGCTGAAAGTAGAGAAAAGTACCAAGTTATCAATCAATAAGTGCTTACAGAAACGACTTCCGTTTCTCTCCTAGATTTTCTTTTCCGGGGGTCCTTGATTATTGAATGCAGTTTTTCTTATTTTTTTTATCAGTAAGCTATGTTAAGAAGGTTCTGTGTTCTTGTCAGTCATTTGGCGTACGTCTGCAACTCCAAACGATTTTTGTAACAATTGGAATAGAAATTCTTATAATTATAATTTCGTATAAGTTTCATTGTATTTATACCCCATTGTACAGTCAAGAGAAAAAAAAACTAGACACAGAAAACCACAGAAGTCTAATCAGGCCTCTCGAGGCTGATTAACCTTCATTAGGTAGTGCAAGAGCTGGAAAAGTAGCCACAGGCAACTTCAATACTTTCAATAATGGATTACACTTATTTTGCATTGCAACATTCCTTTGCCTACATACACCTTTTAACCGACTGGTTTAATCTCTTTCGCCACTTAAGGCCCCGGTATACACAACTTCCGAAATGTTTAAAAAATAAAAGATAGGGACACGCTTTTATTAATAGAAGGTAGGTCTGCTCAAGTGACTTATAACAGAAGCAAAACGAAGTCAAACAGAAACTCTGGATAGCGGTAAAGCATAATAAAATCAAACAAAACCTTGAAATTTCATACACAATATCACAAAAACTACCAAAAAGAGCTCTTTTTTCTCTTTATCATAAAACTTTAAAAAATCAGAGCTAGTGCACTACATTGCCCGATCTCCATTTTTCTGTATAATAAGAAAGTAGCACACATTCAGTCAAAGTTTGCAAATTTATCAAACTCCTTTTTTCACAAAAACTCGATGTTGTGTACTAGTCATCACTAATAGCAACTTTACTATTGAAACAATATCTTTGAGATTTTGACCGTTTTAAAATTATGGTGTCTGAAATCTTCCCATGTTAATCGCCCATAAGGGGTTTGTGTATACCGGGGCCTTAATGAAGGTAAGTCCGCCTCGAGAGGCCTGATTAGACCTCTGTGGGTCCAGGTGGCCAGTTTTTTTTTGCTCTTGACTGTACAGTACTCTTAAAAAAAATCAGGCCCAACAAACCGCCTCATGTTAACGTCCCACGCCACTAGCAGGGAAGCCGTGCGGATCAAAAACGTTCGAAAGATGAAAAAGTGGGACACCGCTCGCGCAACTGCCGTGGAGGTAGGATAGGGAAGTTTGATGGGCCCGATTTTAACGGCAAGTTCAAGGATCACGGATGTAGGATCAAGATCTAAGAGTTGGGATCCGGATTATAAAATGATCTGAGCACCGGAACTACGGACTAGTCATCAAGATCCGTGGTTTTTGCTCATCACTGAATGATAGTACTGTATGTGTTCCAAACCTAGAGATGTTCCGCGTTTTAAGCAAGCAAATTCATGTACATTGACCTATTTTATTTTGTTTTTTCAAGCTTTTGAGGTGAATTTTCTTATGCTGGAATGGAGTTTTTTTCTGTTTCGGAGACAGAAGCGATAGTCCTAAAAGGCTTGGAACACTATCGGTGCCAGTGTGATAAACTTGACTTCATATATATTGTATAATAGAAAAGGATAATTTATGAATAATTAAAATCGCAAAAAAATCGCAAAAAGCTGTTTTTTTTAATGTAGCAGCAATCCGTCTTAAGTAAAGCCTCGACATGTAACCACTGTAATTAAATAAAGACACGTTACAACGTTAAAGCCAGGTTTATTTCCTTTACATGAGTGACGAGAATAAACATTAGCAGCTGTGCGTACGAAAAGTATCCATGCTCGGACTACACAGGGACACAAAACTCCGCATATTCATGAACTCAAGAGAACCTATACAAAACTTGGGGGAAAAAAAGGAAGGTAACTACACCAGTTTCAAGTTGCCCATTTCATTCCGAAAGGGCTTCTATGGCCCTTCGGTTTTCTTTCTATTCTTACAATCGTCTCACTGACTTTATAAATACAACTCTAGACATATATTATATTTTTGCATCTATCGATAAGGATTCTTTTCGTGGTTCTCTTCGGCTGCTACATTTTTCCTCAAAGCAAAGACTTGCTCCGCTACGGCATAATTATTGGATTTCTTCTTCTTCAAGCTCTTGATCTTGGTGTTTTCTATATTAATACAAGAAGGTTCAACACACTTGTTAGCGGGCAAGTCAACTTTTCGGTCAACTTCTCCATCCTCTTCTTCTAAATCATGCAGTAAGTTGCTGCGATGCGAATAAATGGATAGTCCATTTGAACAATCACTCATGCCGCTGTCACTGCGACAGCTGTATGATGAAGTCGAGCGGCTGACACTTCGACTAGACGCCTGGCTATCAATACCGCTTTCGGTTTCTGATCGGCATTCCGTTTTGTTATCCAACTCCACGAAAACCACATTTGTCGTTTCTACGGGTACGTTTGAGGGTTTTTCGACAGGTTTCTCCTCGGCAACAAAAAGCGAATCCAGGTTTTGAGGGAATCGAACATGCAATGGACTTTGGGGCGGGCTCAGAGGGTCTCCACAAAGACTACCATCCATGCGAGAGGACCGCCTCGAAGGCGAATGGGAAGACGACGCGGAGTTTCTTCGGGATGACGACAAGCTCGCCATGCGACCAAGCGCTCTTATGGCGTTTCCAGTTTTCTACATACGAGCACGTGCGAAAACAAACAATGCAACCAAACCATGCCAACACAAAAGAATATAAAACTATATCCGCACTAGATTACTTACGTGCCACTTGCGGCGAATAATAAATTTCTTGAGACGATCCGTTGGCAATTTGACGGCCTTCATGGTCTTCTCGGCCTGAGCGAGCCATTTGTGTTTAAGGCAATTTTGTGCCGTTAGACGCTCTCTGTGAATTTAAAGAATTAATAACTGTTACATACTCATACCAATAGAAATTACTCGGGTCGCTTAATAAGTAGAGCTGAAATAAAATCCTTCGCGTCTTGGGATATTGCATTGAAAGCTTCATCCAAGAAATCAAAATCTGCTCGGGTAATGTTCGCAAACGTGTCAGCATCGTTATCACCCATGAAAGGAGACAGTCCAGACAGCCTTGATTTAAAAATTATAAGCAAAGCTTCAAAAGGAAATTATTGCAAACTTACAGTACGTAACAAACGACGCCTACTGCCCACATATCCGATGCGAAACTGATGGGCTCGTAGCTGACAATTTCGGGCGGAATAAACTCAGGAGTCCCAAATAGCACTCGAACTGGAACGTCCGTTTGTAGTTCCCGAGCTAGGCCGAAATCAATTAGCTTAATTTGATGCGATGTCGCACTCTGACAGAGAATGTTTTCCGGCTACAAAAAGTCGTTACAAAGTCAATAAGACAATAACTCCTCTCATTCTCCAAGAAATACCTTCAGATCTAAATGGACTATGTTCTTTGAGTGCATATACCCTACGCTATCGACGATCTGGCGCATAAAAAGAATGCAGTCTTTTTCGGTTAAGGTAAAATCGTCAGCTACGACCCGTTCGAAGAGTTCTCCACCAGGAATACTACAAAAAGAAACAATCAAGCTTACCACTAGACACATTCCGGGAGTGACAATGAACTTACTATTCCATAACCATAATAATTTCCTTCGGAAGCTCGAAAGCTGCAGCTAACTGCAGCAGCTTAGGGTGCTCCAATTTATTCATAATATCAATTTCTTGGTAGACTTTCTCCCGGTCGGCCGTCTTGATGCACCGCACGTATTTCGCCGCTCGAAAAGCTTTCGTTTCTAATTCAATCACGCGATACACGACTCCGAATCTTCCTTTGCCAATAATGTCTGGCTGCACATGGTATCGCTTTTTGAACTCTTCACCCGTCTCGGTCTTCGTTATGCGGTGATCGAACGGAGCGATTATCTCTAAAAATGTTCCAACGTAAAAAGATGAGTTATTTTTTTAAATGCAAAATCCTTATACTAACCTGCATCTTCACCAGCTTCATCGTCTTCGGAGAGTGATTGCTCTAGACAAATCGGCTCGCTTTCCTTACTAGGAACACTTAAACCGTGAATATTCTGAGCTTTTACTCTAAAGCTGTACACTCCATTCCGTGTCAGGTTCTGCACCACGTACGACGTTGAGTTGCAACTAGAGTGGTAGATGCATAAGAACATGAAAAGTATCTAGAGTAACCTCTCAAGTTACCAATCAGAAATGGCGACCCAGGAATCACTAGGCTTACAACACATTTCCACTACGTAGCCAGTCACCATGGAACCTCCATCGTACACCGAACCATACCACGATAACGTGACGCCATCCGTTCGCACCTCGCACACGTTAGGCGGCCCTGCAGGCGGATCGGGCGGCCCTGTGAACAAGTTGTAAATACATGTTAATATACGCCATACACTTAACAACTACCTAATTACAAGTCAGCCAAGAGCTCTGCTTCAAGCAGATCAACCAATAAATTAAAATATATGCAAAGTTTCTTTATTCCATTGGACACTTCCAAGGTGAACAGCAAGTGTCGTGTTCGTAATTCAGGTATTCATTTTTTCAAACTATGCTGATTAAAATAGCTGAATCATAAAACAATAAGAATCTTCGGTTTACCTTCGACTGCTAACGATGCATAATGGCAATCGGCACCGTGTTCGTTTTCCACCATGATTATATATTTGCCACTGTCATCAGCCGTTATGTTACTTATAGCGAGTGTAACGACTCCATCCTTATGTCGAATAGCAACTCGCGAGCTTGGGCGCAGTTCCTTCCCCTAAAATGAGGAAAGGTCCTGTTTAATACTCCTTTATGTTTATCTAACATCCTTTTGCTTGTTAGTAAAACCTGCTACAAGACCACGGATATCTCTACATTACTTTCAGAACCACAAAGTGACACGACTACCTAGATTTTAAATCTAATTCGTCTATTATCTGTGTTCCGAAATAAATTCCAAACAGCTTTTTTCTTTCAAACAGAAGCCTGAGACACGATCAAGCATAACATTAGGTGCGCGATACTCATGTTAGATTAAGTAGCTGATATGGACTGAATCTCAAGTATTTATCTTAAGTAGCCATTAATCTCCATTTAAACCTACGCGAAGTGTGACACAACCGACACAGCGCCGCACGATGAAAATGTAAAATTTGTAAAAATATGAAACCTACAGCTAACGAAAATTTGAGACATATTTCTATATCAGACACCTCAAGGCATAAGTCGCGCAACGTTACACGAATAGCTTACCCCTTTCAACCACCGAATTGCAGGCTCGGGTCGACCAATGACTAGAGCCTCTAACACAATATCTGTTCCACGCAATGCCGAAATATCCACTGGTCCTTTGACAATTTCAGCCGGTGTCGAATAGGGGTCGTACGTTGAAAACACTTCGTTGTCCAGAGCGTTATCTACAGGTAAAGAAAGTATATCCGCTTCGGGAAAACCACCTGCAAGTTTTTGAGTTTGCTCAGGTGGTGACAACACCGGAAAAGATGGTTGTGGTTCTAACGTTTTCCGTTCAATGGTTGGATTTTGTTGAGCTTTCGGTTTTTCTTTGATTTCTCTTTTTAAAGCACTCAACTTCGTGGAAGAAGAAGGTCGAGATAACTTGATCTTGTCTGTCTTGTGGGTCCTTAAGTCGTCGTTAGATTGCGTCACCGATTCGCTCGAGCGCAAAGGAGTACTACGTGAAGATCTGAGCGACGAAGTGCGTTGTAACTTAATTTGAGAGCTTACACCAGATAAAGGACGCTTATTGCAACCGGAACCGAACGAACTCGAACGCTGAATGTTATTCACCCTAGCAGAAAGAGGCACTGGTTTCGATTTCAACGTACTGACAATAGGCTTTTCACGTTTGGAAACACTATTCGCAGTCAGAGCTACACTGTTTTCCAAGTTCGATGTCGATATAACCGGTTTGCGGGTTGCACACTGTGTCGCCCCTCGGTTATCCAACAGTTCCATTGGGGCTGTGGAAGAGAAGTGAACTTTATGAGCATTGCACAACAGGCACAATTCGAAAACTCCCAAAATCCACAGCTCGTCTCGCGTTCTAATCAAATTTATTGTCAGTTAATGAAGTCATCCAAGGAACAAAAACAACGAATCTCCAATCGCAACAATAAAACAACAACAATAAAAAATCCTCTGTTGACTTGCAAATTAAAAACCGAAAAAAGTAATATTACCTTCAATATTGACGCGACACCAAGTTTCAGCCTCCCCGTAAGCATTGTAGGCCTCGCAGAAGTAAATTCCTCCATCTTCTTGGAAAGTATCGCGGATTCGCAAAGCATAGTGACCGGAACCCCGATGCAAATACTCATAGTCCTCGCAATGCTTCAAGACTTTATCATTCCGGACCCACACAATTTCCAAAGGTGGAGTGCCTATAATAGTAAACACAAACTTTAATGCCACTACCAATGCATTTACGCACAGCTGGGCTTATCTTTTAAAAATATGTAGCACGATAAAAGTTCACTGCCTATCGCAGATCTCTTTTGCTCTCTCCTAAGACTCTTACCTTGGACCATGACACTAAGTTCTAAAGAGTCCCCATCACGGACAGTCACGTGCTTCAGGCCCTGGCTGAAAAGTGGCCGATGCGCCGACCCATCAGCTGTATTCAAATCTTTGAAACCGTTGGTGCAATAACGTGGCCTCGGAGTAGATCCTCCACGAATTTCTCCCGCTCGTGAAGTCATCCCGAGATTTCGTGTTGTACTGCTACGGGTGTACGCGCGCAAACTAGGGTAATAGCTTCCTAAACCGCTTCTACCCGCACTGCCTGAACGCACAGCCCCCAAGTTTCTATACGATGTCTTTGCTAAAAAAGACAAACAATGAATTAGAAGTTTAAGAATTATAACATTAGAAGTTCAGAAACGAAAAGTTCCAAGGCGAGATATAATTGGTTGAAATCTTACTGAGTATTTCCAATCGTGCGTTTGTTTTAATGCGACCTAGCTCATTCTCCACCGTCACTCGGTACAAGCCGGCATCCTCGGGTGTCACGTTCTTGATAAGGAGTGTGCGGACGTCGTCGCGTTCTTCAAAACTAACGTGCTCACTTTCTCGCACTGTCACGTAGTCTTTGTCCCAAGTGACTTTAGGACTTGGCTGTCCCGCTACGGAGCACTGGAAACGCACTGTGTCGCCGACCTCGGCGATTTTGTTGTGAGGAACCGAATAAAACTTCGGAGGAACAGCCCTCACTCGCGTGCGCTGCGGAGGAGTGGGGGTTTCTTCACCTTCACGTGCTCCTGTTGTACAAAACATAGACAAAGATTCAAAGTTATAAGAGTGAAATCATAAAAAGTGACCTTAGGAGTTGTAAAATATATCACTTACGAGAAAAACAAGGCGATTGCGACCGGAAACTGCGAGCTGGCGTTGTCCTGGGTGTGGTACGTGTTGACAAGGTGCCGGGTGGTCGTGTGTCTAGCTGTACTGTCAGATCGTTCTCCTTGTCATCAGCAACTAAAAGCATTGGAAAAATTACATTGTACCTCAATTAAAGTATTATCGAGATAACGACGTTATGCTTGGTCTTGTCAATGGTAGGAAATTTCTAAAAGCTGCGATCCTACGCACAGAGTAGAAATATTTATATTTGCTTTCAATGTAGTAACAGAGCATACTGACCGAAAAGTTCTTAAACGAACATGAACGAATACTCAATGTTAAATAATAGACATACAAATTTACAGCATTTAAAGACAATTTATATTGAAATATAATGATTTAATAAACGCACCGTTGCATTTAAGAGCTACTAGCGTAACAATTATGTCATAAATATATTGACTAATAGACACATACATCTATATATAATATATTTACTAACCGTAGAGATGAAATACTACGACTGACAGAAAATAAAATCCAAATAAAACGCTCAGTTGCTGTGTAAACCGTAGCACTCTACTCACCATCAACGATAAGACAAGCGGAGGTACTGACACGACCGAGTTCGTTGTAAGCAATGCAGGTGTACTCGCCTTCATCTTCTGGATAAACACGTTTAATTGTCAGCTGAGCACATTCTCCATCAAACTTTGGAACGAAATCGTCCAGTAACCGCAACAACTAAGAAATTCGGATGTTATCATTGCCATTTATTCACTAGGTAAATAGTAGCACAAAATTGCATGGAGTGTGTAAAGAGTCCCGGCTAGACTGTTCTTATTCACTTTCTTCACTCTGTCGAAGTAGACAGAGCACATGAAAAGCGAGCTAAATCTGCGTAAGACAAGACATCCGTTGCAGACACTGCAACGGATTTCCATGTGTGCACTACTCATTAACCCACGTCAGATATTAAAAAAATAGGAAGAAACTAAAATATTCTTGCAATCTTCAAACGATGTTCGTTTTCACCGGATCACATGACTAATGAATCGGGCTTAAGATTTACTTCATACTTTAACTGGAATATCTTTTCTTTTCTTCTTAATTCAGTTAACATCGCAGTAACCCGCTTCTTAAATCCACCCACCACAATTATGCACCATTATTTTTTCACAAATTCCCTATAACTCAGCTTACCTTTCCTGACTTTTCCCACCGAATGTTCGAAAAGGACTGCGGTGAAACACGGCATTCGAACGTCACTGCATCGCCATCGCAACACCGCAAATCTCGCAAGGGCTGGCTAATTTCCGGTACCTTTTGCAGCGTCCTGTGCGGGTGAAAGCCAATATTCGAGCCGTTTAGTATTTCAGTTAATAAAAGAACAGTAAAATTCGAGACCCGGGCCAAGCCAACACAGAATGCAATTAATTACGCTTTAAATATATACAATGCTAAAAGGCGAAAAAAAACACACACCCATTGTACTACAAAAAAGGAATACTGTTTTGTATGCTCTTGTCTCCTTCTGTATATGCCCAAACAAGGGAGGGCTCCGAAAACACAAAAGGTAAACACAGCCATATAACGATACAAGCATGGGCTTGGGCTTCGTGCAATTCAACTTTGTGTCATGGCTTACAATATAGACTGTCCACACACTCAATGCAAAAACGCACAGACGAGCCAGTAAGCATGCAGAGCACATAACCTAAGCAAACTAGTTATGCAATCCAAATTAGAACAAACCAAGGTTTCCCAAAACTTTCATGCACTAACTCATCTTTCTTTATGAAGAACGCTAGACCAGTCTACACCAATGCTCATAGCTTTGGTAGATAATTACCCAAGTTTAGTTGTAGCTGTCGGAGGCGCAAGCTTAGATCCTTGTCCTGAGTTGAAAAGAGAACACCAAACATTAACCTTTTCACGCAAAGATCGCTAGAGAAAGCACCCAAGGTGCCCGTTCTAATTTCCAAATAAATTTAACTCAGTACAATTGAAGAGAAAAATAAAGACCCATAAGGTAAATAATCTCAATTGTTACCTATGTCGACTATTTTGAAAATCTATATCTATTTCTGGAAATAGCATTCGGTAACTTCTGGACAAGCAGGCCTTTCCAGGAAAGCGTTTTATTTCGTAACAAAAGCAGCGTACTCGAGTATTATATGGGACTCTGTTTTATCGTTGGTTGTCTACACCTTGGTTGGGAAATATCTGCATCAATATTTCCCACTGTACTCTATACCTAAAAGACGCCCAAACCTCTCACGTCTGCGAGAACCCCTAATCAAATAAGTGGAAGTGGTTTTGATAGGGAATACATATGCATATCGCTGCGAATATTCTCTTTACGACTGCGAATCGTAAAAGGGCAACTACAAGCTGTTATTTCATTACGCATCTTAGCCCCATCGCCTCATAAAATGAAGGCATGGGTCAGGGAGTTGGTTGCTTCATTTCTTGGTGGCTCACGCCTATAACGTTGGTCAGCGCAACTGGGAAGGCACCGAGGGAGATAAACATACGTTTTGAGATTCTTTTCTCTCAAAATTCTAAGACAGTCGTGGGCTGTATAATGAGCACCTTTAGGCTTGTGTCCATAATGCTTAGGCGTTAATGAGACGCTTTGAACTGTTGTAACTACTCGCCAAGCAAAGAAAGGAGCGAGGGTTCAAAACGGGTTCAGATTCCTTAGACTTCTTAACAATGCAAACAACCCATTTGGAGTTACCTTCCTTCATCATAAACTTTTGCGTGAAAAGCTTATACACACTAGCTTCTGAGTAGTTTGCATAACCATACCAACTGACCCCAGAGAAACGTTTACAGAACAGTTCCTTTGAATGACGACATTGTGGAGGAAAAAAACGGAGTTAACGTCAAAAGTTGCAATCTGTGACGCAATTTGACGTCAGGCTTTAAAAAATGGCTATTCTGGAAGAGGGAGTGGAAGAATACCATTTCTCCCATGACCAGCCAAATTCAAATAAATCAATAAGCATAATCCTGCATTATTCAAGTGATTCTCGTTCTTTTAAGCTAAATGGTGTACGGCAAACCCCAAAGTAAACAGTCCTGATAAGCATAAAAAGTTTCCGAGACAGGCTGCGTTCCATGCTAGGGGACCTGCTGCAACCTTGTTTGGTAGCGCAAAATAAAGGACACAAAAGGAAGTTGACTCTTTCGATTTCTCCTTATATGTCAACGCCCGTTATTGAATGCAACAATTCACTGCGTTCTACCAAAAATGAAACTGACAGCTTGTCTCCTGCAAGCCTTGACCTACTCCAATTTTCTCGTGCATTTTCCTAACTTCTAACAACACGAAAACCACTTCCTTCCGTTACGACAGATACGTCACGGATGTTCTTTTACTCTCTTTCTAGGTACAGCGTGTCTCTCCGTCTTTTCGCGTTATTCTAGCACGTATTTCAAGCATAGGACGCAACACAGGACTGATTTGCTAACAACGATTCCCGAAAAGTTTCTCTTGGTTACGGTATTACCAAGCCGAGAATGTGAGTACTGAAACCATCTTAGATTAACTAACCTATTATAATGAAAATCATGCAAATCCCGTGTACTGCAACTACCTATCAAGATGATATCGCTTTGGCACAGTGCAATACAATGAAGTGTCATTCAATATGAGAAAAATAAAACATAACTCTACATTCCCAACTCGAAGCATGTATACACTTACTATAAGTTCTTGCAACTTAATACGAGCATTTATCTCGACAGGTGTCAACATTTCTGCCCTGCTTAGAATTACCTTCCTCCGTACAAAAACTAGATCTTTCAATCACGTGACAGCCTTAACATGAAGATTGCAAAAGACTTTATACATGACGCCTCCACTGTCGAAAATGAACTTGATAAAAAAGGAGTTATTAATGTACACAACAGTGCTTTGGGCATTTTGCATAAGTGCGGTAGCATTGCAGCAATTACAAGCAATAAAAATGAGATGGGTACGTTGTCCTTGATTGTGACAATTTCCTTCTCTTTTGAATCACCCTAAATTTGAGGAATAAATGTGACAACCCAATAACATTATACGAGTTTGTTTCTTTGTTTCTGTGTCTACGATGAAAATCAACAAAGCGTCATTTCCGTTAAGTCCAACGTAGCTGACGTCAAAACGGGAGGCTTCTTTCTATTGAAATATTGTCTATTTCATTCGAATTTCTTTTCTATTGTCAAAGTTGGCGAAATTATTCAGCGTTACAGCCGACAGGGCCTGCCTTGACTGCCGACTATTTCTTTTGTTCCTAATGTTCTTCCCGACTATTTCTGCGTAACACCATGCGAAAACAATTTATAGAAAATTCGTTTGAAGAATAAGAAAGGTATAATAAAAGATAATGGGGCTGATTCGTCACGCGTAAAAGGAGTCAACAAAACGAAATTAAAATTTTCCAATACATTAAGTTTACAAGCTAGTTCTTTTTACTACGGAGGTATTCAAGTTTCCCAACTTGATGTTCACGCAGCAAAAAATATATAATTAGCTGAAGTTATCATCGCTAACGAAGATAAATCCGCCTCAGGAGACTGACTAGGCCTTCACGATTTGACAACTATAGTTAGAGTGGAAGCCCTCTTATCCGTCGGGTACAGGAATTGACCCTATGCCGGACAACTAGAAAACTGGACAATCCGAAAAAGCCTATACAATCGTAATAATGACTCGATAAACAGATCTTTAAATATATTCTGTAAGTGGTATACAAGTATTTATGAAACACTTATTTAGTTCAAATATAAGTTTTCATCGCTTACCGTGCTTCTTCCGCAAAATTCATGCAGAAAGCGCGGACGATACCCATTACGTGAAGCGTAAGGTCGAAACACCACCAAGCTACGATTAGCAGAGTCCTTATTGAACTGCTGCTTTACTTTTAGACTCATTATAGAATTCAAGTTTACGTCTTCGTTTTGCGCTCTATATTTCCCCCTAAAATGCGCAAATTTGATTCACAGGCGAAAAATAAGCAAAACCTGTCCGGAATCCAGTACTTAGTTTAACCGGGAACAGATAAAAGTACTTCTACTGTATTTTTTCCCCCATGATGGCACAAACCTTCATACTGTGAAGATTCGCTAAAAATAGGCAAGCTGAAGATCCATAGTAGCACTTACCGTGAGCATAAACTTGCAAGGATATAACAGCTTTGGCTTCGCCGTGGCAATTTCTCGCAATAACGGAATAGGCACCAGTGTAGTCCAACTTGACGCAAGGAATTTCTAGGCGGTACACTGGTCCATCCCCTTCTCTGACAAACTGATCCGCAGCGTGATAATAGTCCGGCTATAAGCAAGAGAAAAGGAAGGTCTGAATTACTTGAAGCCAAATCAATTGTCTCGAACTTCCCAAGTCAATAAAACTCAGCACGGAACGCTCCATATTCCGTGAGTCCCACCTAATGAATTTTGGCACCCGAAAATCGACTCAGATATGGTAAGCACCGTCATTGTCTAGGCTGTCAATCAGTGACTAAGCGAAACTTCTTGTTTCCCCTTTTGTTTCTCCTACTACATCGGTTTGCATTTAGATTGGCAACCATAAAAACTACTTTTTGTGGACACCTGAAATCTTATTAAACCCCATAAAAGGTTACCGCTTCAATCCCCCCTTACGCCCGGCACAAAAGCACCAAAGTCACCTATTACACGTCTCTTAAAAACGAAAGGTCCCCCCCACACTTCTTTGCCCATTTGCATAAAATGTGTGTCGCTTTTAAAGTGGCTCTGTATCCGAACACAAGGAAATGTACTAAAATAAAGGTAAAATACAACTTCGCGTGAAGATCCAGCTGTGTGGCGGTACGTTTGGAAAGCGCTTTTAGCACTTGGTCGTTTACATATGCAAATGAGGGTCGACTCGTTCAGACCCGATAGTAGGTGACGTACCACCTAGCTTACTATCGGTTTTGAACGGCTGAACTTGGGCTTTCCTTTCAGTGCACGTCTGCTTCATTCTTTCGTGCTATGACATTAGTCTAGGAATACAATTTTCTAACCATCTTCCTATCCTAATTATCCAAAAAACGTGTTAACAAGTCAAAGAACGGAATTATTTAGGTTTTTCACTTATTTTTCCTTCTCTTATACTTTATGCTAATAAGCCCCAAGTTTTTCCATCCAAAGCTCATCCGTGGAACCCTAACCTCTCGAAGTGTGGCCTACAAAGAGATTTACCCCGCCTCGGCCTCCCTGCTCAAAAAGCAACACAATTTGAAAGAAACTAAATTTGAAAGAAAATGAACAAGGGGTTTCCAAGCGAAATGATTGATGATGCCCATGTCTTACGGATCTTCCTCTGACTATAGCCTTGCAAGTTTTGGGGCAGCGAATGAAAGACCTTAGAAAAATGAACTTCTTCGCTCTTTTCTCTGCGGGATTAGTTATCGGAGCTGCTTTCTGATTAATAATAAGATTCGCGCCAGGATTAAATGTGCCAAAGACCTCATTTGGTATGCTAACCGTGATTCGACGAAGGGTTTTCTCTTATATTACTTCTTTGTTACATCCAGTCATGGTTGGCATTCTCGAGAAGTACGAAACACTAGCAGTAATTACGTGGTTGGACAGTTGGCTTTATGATTACGGACTTGGAAGCCATAAGTGCTGGCTTACAACTGTCTTCGGGATTTAGCTAGAACAGACAGTGATAAGCTATTGCGAACATCTCACGTGGTTACTTGTTTTCCATATTTGCCGAGAATTTAGTTTCATTTTCTAGCCATTTGGCTGACTCTCTTCCCTCAGTGCAAAAAAGAAGATGGTAAACGAGTTGTTTTACGAAGTTTGACGAAGTTTAGCCTCCCAAGGACACACTGTTTTATTTCAACCTGACACAACTGCTTTTGTATCACTCGATCGCAACAGGTTTGTTCGTTTGAATCCAGCCTGGTGCACTAAGAGATGTCCGCACTAATTGAACAATTTAAAGAAAGGGAGACAATTTGGCATGCACCATTTTGTTTAATACACGCATCCACCCACCCAGCGCACGCTTTCGAAAAGTTGAGAGCAAGACGCGCGGCAAGTTTTCAACAAATGAGCGAATAAAGCGAGTCGTGAGTAGTAACAAATCCATTACCCTCAAATTCTTCCGAAGACGGAAAGAAATTGGACTTCAAAAGAACTGGTAACGTAAATACGAGAAGCGAATATGCAATGGTGAGTAGGACCCTGTCGCATATGTTACAAACAAGTAGGGCTGGCAACGGCTCATCTTGGGATTTCGGTATAAAGTAAAGATATGTATGAATGGAACATCAGCACTTTCCTTGTGAAACTTTGGTGACCTTCTCAAAACTCGGGGCTAATCCCCATGAGAGAAAAGGGCTGGCCAGAACCCTTTATGCGCTGGAACCACTTCAATTGACCCCTAGTTAGCGTTCTGTGTTTCTGTCACACAGCTTAACACAGGCATATTTTCTCTATATATCTTTACTCTTAAGCCGAAATCCCAAGACGAGCCGTTGCCAGCCCTACAAACAAGCACTATTCTCTGGTGAGAGATCCCGGGATGAAAGGAAAGTTTTTGTTGAGTGCAGCGTAAGTCAATATAGGATACATCTACATAATATAGGAAAAGAGCTTCCCAGGCTTTTTCGCTCTTCCATTTGCATAGGCAACGTGAAAATCCATAAGAAGGGATTCTAATAAGTACATAAGTATGACCGAAAGGTGCTACACACGCCCATTTCATGTCACCAAGTGTGTTGTCTATACGTCTTTCCTTGTAAGGTCCCAAAAGTCGAAGGCAAGGATCGTGAGCTGTGATAACTGACGTGCGCATGGATGCGCTGGAAATATGCAATTATAAGCTACTTTAAAGAGTGCCTGACATTCTTGCTGATGCTAGTGACTCAGCTATATTTATCGACAATTGTTAATATTGTGCCTCCAAAGGTACGAAAAAATGTAAAAAAACGGTTGGCAATAAAAATCCTGACATGAAGGAGCTATGACTCTCCAAAATAGCAATCAATGTTGTCCATTCTTTCCCCATCTTCCTAAGTTTTTTTCTATCGTACTGTGGAAGAGATATTTGGTACTTTTTTTTGCTCCTTTTGTAGAATCCGGGCTCGATGGCGCCTTCAGGCCGCAACAGAATAGTCATAAAGTTGAACGCCACCGTGTCACGCGGGACAAGGTATAGTTAATGAGCTAGCCTCCCCTTTGGACAGATCATGTACGCACACAGAAGGCACGCAAGGCTTTATAAACCAGCCAAACATTTAGAGAAGCCAACGAGCTGTTTGACTCCACCACATGCTACGCCTGATTTTCTTCCAATTTCCTCCCTTATTGGAGCACTATTACAATGAAAAGGTAGTTCATTTCCTTTTCTTTTTGGAATCTGTCAAATGCAAAAGGCACAAAAATAAAAAAATAAAGAAAAAAACATGAATAAAAATCATGAATAAAAATCATGAATAAAATAAATCCTACTTACTGTACAAAAATTCATAAAACTAAATGAAAGATGAAAAAGTAAACAGATACATCGTTTTGTCCCTAATTAGCAAAATAACGTTCACAATAAACGAAGATAAAAATACATGATACCAGCAATTGGCAACAGCCTACGCTATTTTCGAAAGAAAATAGAAGGAAAAATAAAGATAATTTCTTCCTAAGTTTTTCTAGGAACAAGCACGGTCAGCAAGTCACTGTTTTTGTTTTGCTTATGCGTTCAAGCAGAGAATCGTGACGTCCTCCACAAACAGCATGCCTTTCATCGAAAGATTAATGCCACAAAAACTATAGGTACTGATAGTACTTGACGCACCGCTTTAGAAACGAATAAAACGGTAATTTTTTGTCAACTTTAGTCTCTGTGATATACCGTCATTCCAATTCTTCTCAAGAAGCGCACCTCAGTTTAACCTCGATCCCTTTCTACTTGTAAGGAATAAGAAGGATCTCCCGCTTTAGAATTAATAGTTATTCAGAATTGTTCTTTCTAGAATTGTGCTGCCTTTCCCTTTCACACAAGATGCCCATATGGACACCACTGCCATTGTCTGACGTCACTGGTGACAAACTACAACCAGATCTGTCACTAAAATTCAGATATTACATCAGTGTAGCTCTTCTTACAAATCTAACTCGACAGGCTGTCAAGTGACTTCAATACTTCTGTACCGCAATCCACTTCAGAAGTCCCATTCTGCGCACAGCAGTGCCTCGAGTACCTCACTACCTTTTACATACGCTTAGAACCTGCTAAAAATAGTTATACAACAAGAAGGCAAAATCTGATACGCGCTTTGGCAAAATAACCAAACCTGCACTGCGCTTGCAGTTAAAACAACTCGCTTTGGCTAACGTCGACAGCATCCTAAAATCGCAATCGTTTCTTAAGAAACAGGCCATGCAGCTCTTAAGTTCTCCAATTATCATCCCATCTGACCGCAACGACGCAATACACTGGTTAGCTTTATATGCTGTCTGATGCCAAGTTTATCGCTTCGAAAACAAAAGGCTAGAAATCTACCATTCGTCAAGGCCACTGCAGCAACAAAGGTATTGTCTGAGAACTATGACGCATTTTTAACCTTTCAGGATGTTGGCATCGACACTAAAAAAGTTGCGATTAAAATAATTTTGTACGTAGTGATGAACTACGAATTCTTAAAGCCGTACGCAAATGAGGTATTGCCGCGACTGGCCGGACTTTTGGCGCCGATGTGTTTTTTTGTGTGTGTGTTTTTTGGTTACAATCTTATTAGAAAGTTGATTCGGACAGTTAAAAACATGGCTCTTTGTCACCGCTATCAATAAACGAGCAATATTTGATAAGAAATGATTTGGCCTTATTTGGTACTTCGCCTTACAAGCTTTCCTTCGAGTCCCTTGCAGCTTCGCATGTCGTCAATTTGGCACTTTAGTCTAAATTTGGTCATCCCATCATCCCCCAGTCACTTTAATCACGTAGTCACAGACTACGATTTGCCACTATCCTGCTAAAGACGTCGTATTCCGACAAAGTTATTGCTTCTGGCTTGTCATGTTTATGGCACTTTACTAGCAAATACCGAAAACGCATAATCGTCTTCAACTTTGGAGCCCAAAATGAAAAAGAAAATACGACACGGCATATGCTGAAGTCCTAACTCAAATTACTGTCAAGGTACAATGATAAATCATGGGCTACTCCCCCGTCCCGGGTTTTCAGTCCCCCGGTTTGGGTTCACTTCAGCACTTAGCAGATGCACCTATCTCCTCAACCAGTCACGAACGCTTAAGGAAGCTTAGCGCGAAAGAAAAACAGGGATAAACGAGCGTCCTTGCCAAGGCCTAACAGGTAAGAGCCAAAAAACCTTGGCTGCCACCTTGTACCCTAATGTCCTCGTGACCCTCTTACGGAGAGATTTTGCATCGAGCGCATCTTGCATAGCAAGTAGTTTCCATACATGACTAGGTGTTTTAGAAAAGATACGTTAGTAGTTGTACTATTTTAGTGTGTTACAGATGATCTAATAGATACGTTTGGAGCACAAAGTATATAATGAATGTTATAGCAAGCCATAAGCCTACGATGATCCGATATTTTGACTCATTCACTGCTACTTTACATAATTCTGGCAGTGATAATTAGGAAGACAGCTGCTTTCAAATTAAACTAAATATTCCCAATCATTAGACGGAAATACACAAATCGAAGCATACGGATTAAGAATGTGCAGCGGAGAGTGATTCTTCCGTTATAGAGATAGAGAGAGATAGAAAAAAAGAGAGCTCCGAAGACAGTAAACATAAAGCCAAGTTCATTTCAAGAGTCGTACTTGAATTGTTTGTAGGTTGAGTGCAGTCACCGGGTTACGAACAAGGTCTTTTCCCAGAATTCATTTGCAAGCTGAGAATACTGGTAACCCTCGAGCTAAATAAAGTGGTTTGTGTCTTTCCATTTTATAAGAATGATGTACACAAAGCGAGCAGAGTAAAACATTTTCGTTCTTCATTAAAAGAACATGTTCAGTTTCACTTAAAGTATTACGCTATCTTAAAAGGTTAGAAAAATGTCCCATTTTGATTATAACTCGTATAAATAGACATTGTATGCATATACATAATAGACTTATTATGCTTTCAGCGAATGCATTTACCCCTGGCAATATCCGTACGTTAATGAATAAATCGAGTACAATGAACTGAATCTTTCTTTTCATATCGCTTGAAGTACAATAACTCTCAGTGCATGTAGACATCTGCAACAATAAAGGCTTCTCGTTTATGAGTCTATCAGTCTAACGTGCTTTACCATTCCTAAGTGCCGATTGCAACCCCAGGCATTACAAACATTTAAAGAAATAATTCATAGTGCACGCTTGTAAACACAGAATCATACGTTTATTGCTGTACTGTCTCTAGTAGGTGCAGTTGTGCGTAAGTCACCAAACCATGGAAAAGCCTATTGTCTGTGAGGCGGCAATTACCTTCCACCGCGGTTTTATTTTCCGGTAGGAAAATCCCTAAACCATGGAGTTCATAACCCACGTACTTCTCTACACGTAGAACACGGTCTTGTATACAATGATTCCTGGCACAAGGGATCCATAAATAAAATAGCTCATTAAAAAGTGCAGCAAAACTCCAATTTTGTCCACTGATGTGAACCAAGGCTGGCTTACAGGTAAATAAAAAACTTGACACAGTGCGACTTAAAGTTAAAAAAGAAAAGAAAAGAACAAAACACCATCTAGAATAGTCTAATATATATTATGGTAAATTATTTAAACGCATTTCAGCTGCTATTAACACTCGGGCTATTTTTCGTGAGATCAGTGAGCCGAGCTCACACTATGTTGAATTAAATAATAAATCAAAACACTAAAACTTAAAATAGTAATAAAAAATGCAGCTTTCGGTAAAAAGGGAGAACCATGGCAACTGACATAGTCGGCAGTTATACAATAATTGGAGTTGACAGAAATAGAGTTCTACTGCAAATCTAAAAATGCCATGAAAAACAAATAGACTGATAGTTGAATTGTTTACAGGGTTTTAAATCTCCACGCAATAAAAAAGGTTCCGTAACGAGAGAGAGCTTCAGCGAATTCTGTGAAGGCTTGGAATCGAGCATGTGAAGAATTATTTTAAAAAGGACGAAAAGATTATTATACCTAGGACAAGAGCGCTGGTACGATGATTGAAGTTTTAACAAACAACCCATCCCAAAGTTATACTTGAAAAGTGACGTGCTCGCATTTTGACTACCTCTATGGGTCAGTCCGTAATTTAAGCAGCTACTAAGGTAGGTGAAAAAGGTGACTTGCTCGATATTGGAGGACAATTTATGGAGTAACTTGAGACCTTTGTATCTTTGGCTCACACTTTTAACTGCAGCTTCTGCATATCAAGTAGCCCAAAAAAGCCCGCGAACAGGTGTTCTCATTCTTTTTCGGTTGCTCTCTATAACCTCAAGCCAAACCTGGCGACGTCCTTTCCTTCGGGTCTTTCCCTTGCGTAAACAACCCCAGCCCTGTTTCTAAGGGCATCCAATCCTCGATGCATGTGCAGCTTCCAGCTTTTTCTCTCTCCTCGCAATGAGAAATCAGATGACTAATTGAACGCAAACAAAAGCTAACGATAGACGAAACCATATCTCGCCGAGCGTTTCGGGGAAAATTTGAAGACCGTACGAATAAAGGAAAGCGGTCTCCGGAAAATGCTGTCAAGTAAGCCTCTCGCGTGACTTGGGATCACGACAGGTATACTCAACGTTTAATTGAAGGTTCTTTTCAACTCTGCCATGCCAACTTACAACTCCCGCGCTTGCAGTAACCATCTGGCACGAAAAATGGCCCTAAAGAAATTTTTTCAGCACATTTTGCAATAAAATTTTATTTGGTTGAATCTAGGGGCAAGTAAAGAATAGATTTCCTAGGTTTCCAATGCAAGCAATTTTGCTATGCGCGGAAGTGAAGCCTGGGAATATTCGGGGGCGTTCCACAGATATGTACTATTTTTTTCTGAATTCCAAACCCCGTAAACAAAAAGAAAAGAAATAAAGAAATGAGATAAGAATCATAGTCTGTAATAATAATAAATATGCTAAGAGTATGCATACACATGTTGCCTTGATTTATGAAACGATTAACTGGTTTAAAAATAGGAAAAAATAATAATCGCTACATAAATGAACCAAGCTGGATAAGAGAAACCGCGTTGTTTAAATGACAAGGGTTACCTTTTTATATAAATAAAGAAATAATTGCCCTACAAATTACGACAACGAAAACGTGAAAATATGCCCTTGATTCCTGTGAATTTCTTTGCCCGAATCATCTAAATAAGCGTAGTTTTATGTAAACGAAAAGGAAATTAAGGTCACCTAACCTAAATTACTTCGCTTTCTCGTACCTTTTATTGTGTAGTTTTATTATTGAAACGGAAACAGAAATGGAGACAAAAGCAGAAGACGTTTTCGGTATAACAAATGCTGGACAACAGTAGCAAGGAAATGTTGTCACCTACGTCCGTGGCGAATCTTCAAGGTAGGAAGCGTGCCTAAAAGGTGACAGCACGCAGCACTGCAACTCGAAGATTTACACTTCTTCTTACGCTGATTTCACACTAAATAAAACTTGGTTCGCAGCTGGTTTACAGAGCACTGGCCATTACTCTTACGTCCTATCATATCCTTATGACCAAAAATGTGACCTAATTAAGCCTGCACTTTCCCCCTCGAGTACGTACTATACGGGGTTTGACTTCAACCTAATAAAATAGACCCAAATGGACGACATGTGTCATAAACTCTGAGTAGACTTGTTCTTCTTGTCCAGTACGAGTGCCCTACGAGAAACTGCCAACCACAGAAATTAATTAGCTCTTTAAAATTGAATTTAAGCTACCATCTGAGGAACTACCACTACGCTAACAATGGCAGAGTGAGAGAGAAAGAGAGAAAAGACACGCATCTGGGCATCTGTGGTCCTCAACCTGTAGAAAACGGTATCCTGGCCTTGCTAAGAGATCTTGGCACTTGGCTTTTCATTTCTTCTATATTTTTTGTCGTTTTCATTTTTTGGCTATGGAAAATTTCACTCAAGGTATTTTAAGCGGCTTGGAGATTGGAGCAGTTTGTCCACAAACACTCTTTTGGTGAGGAAAAATCAAGAATTTCCACACTTTTCCCCTCTACTAGTGAGAAACGACAAATGACACTCCAAAGTCATCACAGACTGATACGTGAATCTCATTTCCCTTCCTAATACGATGTGATGGATCGGCCGTTTCCACTGACACATGACAAAGAAAATTTCTTAGCGTTTGCAACATTTCGTTTCAAATTTTCTTTCCCAAATGAATGACAATAGAGCATACCTTGGTGAGGTGTTATAAAGAAATCGGATACGGTATAACGCAACAAGTTTGCTCCAAGCAGGGAATTCGAACCCAGCACGTGGCCATGAGCATAAATAGACTAATAAACCATATATGACTCTCCTGTGAACGCAACGACCTGAACGCTAGACCTGCTTTTGATGTACTTACGCTTAATGGATCACAGATAATCCAGAAGGCGGACTACAAAGCACTGATCTCGCCAAAACGAAAACAACGCTATTCAATTCTTAGCCTTGCCGCACGTCCGTGTGCAACCAGCTTTATAAGTCTTCCATACGAGTTTTATAAGCCTTCAGCGACACAAAATGAATAACCGCGTGCCTTAAACCTATATGTCAACTCTGTTGAGGTCTAACGAAAGGGCTTTGCGTCTGAAAGCTAACCGATCCCCTGTCTATGAAGAATTCATCAAACAAGGAATCATATTTATATTCGAGCGCTGAAATCGAATAATTAAGACTGTCCTTCTCTGAAATGTTGATACAAAATCGGATATTTCCTCAGCGGATTATATTTGCATGCGCTTAATGTAGCGGTAAATACAGAGAAGGCATTGTTACTTACAAGAAGTTTATTTGGCGAGTTTCACAAATTTTGGTATCCTGGTTGTGTAAGGCACTTCCGGACGGTTACGCAAAATGTCAAATGCCCGTCCTATTTCTGGCAGTTCACAGATAAATGCGTCACTTGCGCGGTCCTAATGTTCTTCGGCAAACGAGGCAGAAAAATTATAAACTGCTGAGTAGTCCTTTTACACCCGACCGAGCGCAAACTTGCCGTGCAACTGAAACGGACGAAAGATGTTGGAGCGAGAAGAACTTGGCTGCTATGGCTCTCTTATGGAGGCTTTTCACCTATTCGCTTTTGTGGGGCTTGTAATGAGAAGCGACCCTTGGCCTTTTGCTACACACTGGGTTTTTGTGGCTTGGTAAAGTTTGGCATTCCGGATTTTTTTCTTTTGTTTTCCTTCCTTTACATTGGCTTTAGCTCGTGTGCTATACGGACATTTGCCGAGGTCCCACACGCGTAAAGCTCACATCTTTTGTCCAGTTTCCAGTTACTGCGCTGATACAAGCTGAGAGCTCTCCAGTTGCTAAAAACAAAGGGATTTCCTGCATAGTTCACCCTCACTTTTTGCCTCGTAAAATAATCCAAACAGTATACTTGCAGGAAAGTCACTGACGTTGCAACTTAAAATGTATACTTTAGTCCCAATTTTCCAAGTTATAAAAAAACGTAAAGAGTGTGCTCCAATGCCAAGAACATGTGTTTGCACGAGTCTTTTTTTAAAGTTAATAAAAAGAAGGACACGGAAAGAACACTCTTGTATGCTATGTTTGTACGATTTTTCTTTTTAATTCTTTACCTTAGATATTTTATGTTTATATTTCATTTTTTAACGCAAAGATGACTTGTGCCTAGATCAATATTTTCACACCAAACCTTGTAGCGCTAAGAAAATCAAGCGTAACTCGTTTCGGAGTTCCTTAGCCGAATCTGCACAAATATGACCCGAAAGTTCAACACCGTCTAATAAAACCGAAAACTGCACGATACTTATGCACGGTCATAAAGCACCTTCTCTTTCTGTTCCCTAGGATTTCAGACACTAAAGGAAAGATGTTTGTCCAAATACGGTGCGCTATTGCAAATTTCCAGATGTTAAAATTTCAATCACTCCAAAGTTGTAGCTTCTTGGGAAAAGAAAATGTCAGGCTCTTACAATAGTATTAAGACTAACCCCCAAATTTGACGTATAATAATCATGATAATAAAACCCAAACCGTTAAAAATGGTAAACCAAATGCCCCACGGTGGTTTGACCCTTGATGAGAGATATACCGGAGATGCGTGGACTTTTCTTTAACACAGGTCTGTTCTTGCAGGTTGAAGGCCAGTTTTTATTTTCACAAAAAAAGACCAACTTTCCTTTTCCAGGGGGCCGCGGAATAACTAAGCTTTTTCTATGCCTACCAAATGTGCCGTTTTTCTCCCTTTATCTACCCTTTCCCCCATTCCACTGCAAATTCAATCTGAGTTCTACGAGTCAAACCTGATGGATCCCTTTTTCGGACCCTTTCTTGATCCAGCTATGATCCAATAAAAGGGAAACCGACAGTACCACGAGTAGGTCAAAGGCAAATATAGGAACAAATTTTGTTGGGAATTATAAGCAGGTAAACAAAGACGACGATTATGATAATGATGATGAAGGCTCTCCATCATTCGTCAAGGCAGACATGTTAGCTGCCAAGCCGGCCCCTCAAATCACCTCACCATCATTGGCCATGTATTACGCACAGAAGGTGGCTCAACTCGAAATTTAAAAGGAGGAACACTTTTCGCCCTTATGGACATTTCCAATGACAGCTCTCTGGACTTGCATGGCTCGAGAGTCTTATACAATAAAGCACTTCAGCGAGAACGGCATAACATAGGAACTCTCAATTTGGAGCACTTTTGAGTGCGCCAAGCTAATATGCACAAGACCAGGAATCTTTACGATGCGTAAACCATATGTGCATATTGCATGTCAATGATCCATAACAGCCCGATTCGTCGCTCTCGTCATACATTCCAATACAGTAACGATGGCATGGAATTAAGCAGATTTCATGGAAAGACCCGTCTTCGTACGTCTCTTGGCTCTGAAATTGTAGTAAGTACCTGGATTTTCCCCTCAAGGACTCTGACTTTTACGTAAATCCAGGAACGTTGCATGGCAATTTTTTTGCAAGCTCGCATTCCGAGGAGAAGAAAAAGACCCTGACGGCGTCTAGACACGTGGAGTTTCTTTATCTAGCCAATTGGCATACACTATGCTTTAGAGCAAAATTTAGACGAAGTAACATACTTGAACTGCTTTTTTTAGTACTTTTTAACTCAATTATTTTTCTAATGTCCCAGTCAAATTCCTTAGATAGCGAAGATACAAGAATTGTATCATAAGTCAGAAAGTTCCAAGAATTACTAAGCTTTGAGGTAATCAACTGTTATAGAATCCTGACAAAAGTGCACAGTTTCAGCAAAGACGTCACCCGGTTCAAATACGTGAGGTGCTTCTTTCGCAAGCCACAGTACTAAAAAAAATGCCAGGCGACATTTACGTCTGCCATTTGACCACCCATGCGAAACCTCGTCCGTGAGGTTTACTTTCGTGAATGCGCTGAGTGGGTGTAACTATTTCCTTTAAAGTGATAAAACTCGAGCTATTCCGCGCGTTACAGTACGTATAAGGGCCCGTGAACCGACGTTTCCGAAAGAATTGTATGCATTTTTACTATATCTAAGCGACAAGCACACACACAAAAGACGAGCACGGACCAAAAAAGGGTCTCGGCTCCCAAACTCTCAACTTAAAATGGGTCCTATCAAAAGCCTGAAGTCAGTTACACATAAAGAATACGCTTAAGTTGTCATGTGTCCACGTGTCACCTCAAAGAGAACCACTACAAAGACCCAAACTAATTTACATGCCGTTCTCCAACACACACCTCGACGCAGTCTCGTTCCACTCATCTCGTGTGGCACCAGATCGGCGCCAATGCGATTCTAAGGACATGATGGCAGTGCTGGTGTGGCAATGTACCATAAGACGGCTATCATGCAACGTATAGCGTCAACAATAAGCATAGACACGCAACAAATTTTAGCTGTACAATTGACAAGTCAAATGAAAAGAATCGCAAGTACAACTTTCATTGTCAAACTTCCTCCGAAAACAGGCAAGTATTATTCAGAAGAATATGCAACAGTTTTCCCTTTCCGTGAACAGCTGAATATCATGTGACTCAAAATCTAGGTCACTGGCAAGGACGACCCGTCTTCCATATTAAGGCAACCCACTGCTACCGTTCTGTTCTTCGTATCTTAAAAATGCAATCCTGTTTTTATTCCGAACCATTTTTCCAAGGCGTTCTTTTCTCTTTCCCAGGGTTATAATTGCCCTGGACTATCTCGTACCATTGCGCACCCAGGCAGCTAACTACGAGAGCAAAGGCAGCACCACAAAGTAAAGAAGGAAACTGGGCCAACGCTCGATCTGTTGAGAACTCCTGGTCGGCGTCGCGGAGACACGAACGCGCGAAACGCACACCTGCGTATTAGGATGCCCAATTGGCGACTTAGTCACCAAATTTACGCATGCACATTTATGGGAGCGTATTCTGCATCAATTAAACCATAATATGGTACCAGTTGCCAGTCCCTAATGACTACGCGTGTCTTCATCGTGCAACACAAGAGTTTAAGCAGCTTTCCAAAGTTCCTATAATAAGGTACCCAAGCCGCTACTGCATACCCGTCCTTAGCAATAATGGGAGCACTACGCGTTTTTTGTAGCAGGACTCGTCGGACAAGCGCTTTGGAGACTTTCCGAAGTAAGGGGAGCTTGTGACTTCTCTACGTTTGGTTTCTGGACAGTTTATGGTCCCACTGTACTGTCGCAGCTTTCCACTTCATTACACTACTACTATGGCCCTAGCCACGAACTGAGCCAGATACGCCAAACGATAGGTGAATCCTAATCTGGCGACAGAGAGCGAAAAGCCACGCTGTTTACTTTTGTAGTTCAGAAATTTACATATTATGTTCAAACACAGGAGTCTTTGACCACGGGTCTCGGAGTTGGACGCCAGAATCTAAAAGGGTTTTCCAAAATGCTGTACAACATTCTTTAGCTCCGATAAAAATAAAACTAATAAAATAATATGAAAATTAAACGCGTGGAAAAAGACCAGTGATTGGAATGGTACTGTTAACTTCGGCTACTTAATTAAAAATGATCTAGTTTTCATATGGTAACATTGTTCAATTGCATAGCTTTGTAACACTCTGGCAAAGGACAGCGTATAGCTGTTACTAGAGCAAAAACTGTAGACGAGGGGACAAAGGGGAATTCCCATAGCAAAAGACAGAAGGAGCTTTGGTTTTAATATGCTGGGAAATCGCGGGATAATAACGTCAAATGTCTCAAGGCATTAATTTGTAAGTTGTGTGTAAGTTTGTAATGGCTTTGTCCTTTTAACTAACTTTAGATATTTGACATAAAACCGCTTAAAGTTAGATGAAGCGATTTACGCACTTACTTTCTTTACGTACACTGGAAGCTAAAGGAGAAGCTGCTTTTCGCAAGAATCCCAATACAAATATTATGAGAAGTGAAGTGCCATTTCTGAAGCAGATACATTTTCTTACTGAGTCACGACGTAAAAGTTTTCAATAAGGATTCCAATACAATAAAAATAACTTTCTCAACCAGTTCGGATCGGGGGTGAGGGTATAGCTGACAAGTTGTACCACGGCGGTTTACATAATTGGAGTACTGTTACTACTGTACTGTGTACTTATTCCTAATGTGCTTCCAAAGTATTATAATATCAATACTTCACTGTTCGCATTAGTAAACGTGAGTCACATTACCTGTCATCCATTCCAGCTCTGAATTTAGAACATAATACATCTAATGGCATAAGTGCCTCGCTGTCCTTTTCTTAAGGCTATTTTGGATATCAAATGACCCAGTACAATTATGTCGACTGATGTGTTCGCCAATTATCATTTCCCTAATATTAATGCACTAATATGCCCTAACTTCACAAGTGTATTAATGATTTATCATTATTTTACAATCATACTTAATAGTTTGCTACTTGGGATCCCAATATTGACCAGATGGTCAACAATAAGACTGTGCACATGGGATGGATCCGGGACCACGCCTTACGTTCAGGGTTAATGAATCCTATTTTCAGAAAAAGTTCGACTGTGCCTGTGAGAAATTTACCAAATCTACCAGATATTTTATACGTTTTGCACTGCCAGTTGCGTCAAATTATTCTTTGGGAACGACATAAGCGATGCCTTGAGATCTAGCTACTTGAAAAGGATTTTTTTACGCAGATGTTATTTTAATTGACCAAAAACGTACTCCTCACCTCACCTCAAACGTACTCCTCAACGTACTCCTAACCTCATTTGATTATCAGCTCGCGTGGACTTCCTACATGAAAGTGCACTTCAAATGTTCGTGTCTCCTGCAGTAGGTAGAGGATTAAACAAACAGCACTTCCACAAAACTGTGCCGTGTTTAACATAATTGGCGTTTGGTTAAAATTAATTCTACCTGTCACGAGACTACAATGTAGAAGTTGCAGGTTACATCAAACTTTTCTAATTCATTATTTTTCTTGTATTTTTGTGCTCTATTTACTAAAAGCATGTAAGTTGTGAACGAATCCCCAATTTCGCATTAGAAAGCGCCATTTTTTCCTGTCGCCGAAGCGTCGAAAGCAGGCAAGTAGTTAACTTGTATGTCTATTATGCTGAAATACATCTTCATTCTTCACCATAGGCTGAGGTGAACAAAAAGAAGCGCAGGTTGAATTCGATCCTCGAGGGTGAAAATCGTCTTAATTGCACAGCGGTGTACTGAAACAGCAGGATGCGAGGTGTTCAGTCAAGGAAACTGTTCAAAGCGACTAGTGAAACTGTAAAACGTCAAATAAATTTGACTGATTGAAATTCTAAGACAAAAGGTGGGCGTCCGGTGCGCAAAGACCTTATAAATTAACCGAAAAGATTTTTGACTCAGAAAAAACTTCGGAAAGCAAGAAAGTCGTATTTGTCAACACACTTTACAAAATAAATCTAAACTACTCCTCAGCTCTGGAGAAATAAAACTATATGATATATTTTCATTCACTGGTGCTTGAAAACCTAGCTCATAAAAACTCGTATTTGGTTCCTTTCAAAAATGTTACTTAACACCTCTGATCACGGAGGGTCTTTCGCCATATGCTTCTGTATTGTTCAAAATACTTTATGGATTCTACATTCAGATTAATTTGGGACTTGAAAGTTACCTCCTGATTTGTTTCATATCCAGGCACTGTCGACCCGTTTGGACCATTTATAATATTCTCCTACCCACCTTTCAGGTAGTGAACATTTAATCTACATATTAATACTGATTCAGAAACTAAAAAAAGTGGCGTGGCTATTGTTTCTTATTATGTTTATGATTACGTTTACGATGATTCTGTTCCTTATAATGCTTGGTTCAAGAGACGTTCCGTGCAATGGAAAATGACAATCACGAATTTTACCACGCACTTTCGCGCATTAATTCGCCATTACAGTATGCAGAAGAACATTGCTCTCAAGTGCACGACCCCGCATTGGCCTTTCTAATTCAACCGGCGCCATCTTTCTTCGCAGTAACATGGCCACAAGTATGGACCTACTTAACCTGGTCGACCTTTTTCTAAATGTTCAACTGAGTATCGACTTATTATCCATGTAAAACTAGACTAGGTTGAGTTTTCCTTCAATTGAATGCAGTAAAGGTATTTATTGATTTTTACTTCCAAAATAAACGTGTTTTTTTGTGTTTCTTACAAAAATACTGTCGGTCATATACGGGCAAAGTATTCAGACCTGACAACCAATAATATAATACCAACACCACTCGGAACACTTTCACAAGTAGCAAACTCTGGAATAGGTTATGAAAGACAAACGAAGCTGGGAATACACACACAAAAAAACTCGTCGACCGCTTTCTGTTGGGATGCAGGCAAACACTTCTTCTCTATCTACTTTTGTATACAAACCCGGGCATAATTCATGAGCTACTGATTGTCATCTTCCCAGCGACCTCCCATTTCTGTTTTTCTTTTTTTTTAAGAATAGAAGTGCCCATGACAGCCGCACATGTGTCACTCATGACACGGACACGTATGACTCAGCACACTGCGTCCAAAAAGAACAAGCATATACGGCTGTCCCCCCAGTACGAGACTTCTCGGACATTACTTGTTATTCCCAATGAAACAAAAAGGGAAGAGAAGGTCATTGTTTAGTTCCAATCTTGTGAGAGGAACTGAAAAGAGACACAGCAGGACACCGAACGTCGATACGTTATCTCAGAACCACCAGAACGTTATGACTTCCCAGCTAGCCAACCATTCTTTCCTCGCCTGCCGTTTTCTAAGTTAGTCCGTTTTGATGTTCCCCTTTCAACACGACTTGTACCGAAGTCGATTTTATCTTCTACAAATATATATCTCACGCAAGGTCCAACAGACTGTCGATTCCTGAACTTCGATATAGCCCCCGCACCCTTAACTTCACTGTACCTTATAAGGTTGCAACTAATGAAGCGGACCGTAATCGTTCGACGTACGTAAACTATACGAAAAACCTTCCGTTGTCTTTCTCAATCTTTTACCTCATAAATCATAAACCAGAAGGATCATTGCAAAGGAGAGGAAACCTAAGCACGACAAGTTCCGATGGAAAACTTTACTTACGTTCAACCAGTCACGGAGCCATATTACTTCTGGCTTAGGATCACCTACGACTTCACAGAGGATCACTAGAGAATCGCCCTCTAGTACCTCAGTAGACCTCGGTTTTTGCAGAAATCTGGGGCCGTTTGAAAATCTGCAATAGAAGAACGGAAGACGCAACAGTTACACATTGGAACACAGATTCTAAATAGCAAAGCGCAGGAAGTCTTGGTCATCTTTTCCGTGAATTATTTTCCGCACATTAACTGCAAAGAAGGCACATTAAGCTCTTCCGAATCGGTGTTCATGCTGTCAGGAGTGAATTGGTAACGCACGGAATTTGGGCGTGGTCCTGTTACATTTGTCAAAGACATAGGAGTTGGTGCAATCGGAGCAAATGTGGGTGAACGAATGGCCGAGTCTCCGGATGAACAATAGGGAAAAAATACACAGAATACCACGAAAGGCAGAGGCAGGTGACGATGAATAGTTTACAGTAAGATTTATGAACCAACAAGGGAGAGGCTTTGCAATGCATGCAAATAGCTCTAGTTGTCGAACTCAGTAAATTCTTGAATGCTGCACAAGCACAAACAGCTAAACATTGATCAGTACAAGCTGCGGTGAGTTGACCTTAAAAACCTTTTCAAGACCTTTTAAAACCAGCTCTGGCCTTAGCCCAATGCGAAAAAGCAACAAGTCGTTCAACTTGGGAATGCTGAGTCAATCTAAACTTTCTGTGGAAATGCAAACCATGAAAAAAATGTCCAGTATCTTCAGCACCGACGTGGCAAAGAAAAACGCAAATTGGCTAAGCTCCGAGCAAAGAAATAAAAGAATCCAGGAAAAAGAAGAAACCGCGAACTGCAGCGCTGGAACGTAAAAAAAGGAGTAAGACAGTAAACGTCCGAAAACTGTTTGCTCAAGCTAAAACCCGTCTGGTGAATGCCAAGTACTTTCGTGGTCATCGACCGTTTGACTTGATTTGCTGAATATTTTCCTCTAATTCGGGTATTTATAAGCAATGAGCCAGTTCAATTACTTTCTGGTTAGAAAACCGGGCGGTAAATAGTGCAAAAATTTGGGCACACGAAAAGTTACGACTCAGACTTTAATTCTTAAACTATTTATAGGGCATTTATAGATATGGCGAAAGTGTTAAAAGGATACTAGGTGATAAATGGTTATATCGAAGAGCTTTTATAAGCTTCTGAAAAAGAAGCTTATAAAAATTTGCATGACTGGACGCGTGACTGTTTCTTTTCGGTAAGGGATGACTGGGAAGGTTAGTCTAGCATACAAAGTTACAAGGTGTCCGCCACACGGTCAGAAAAACACCAAAAGCAAGACTCGCCAACGCAACATTTTTTTTTGCATGATCACCGTAATCATGCATGTTGACAACCGTTAGAAAGGCACAATAAAGGTGTCGCATGGCAAATCGAGGAGAGAACCCACGATAGCCAAGCAACATTGCTCGGACTCATGTTCGATTTCACGCTGACACTACCCACCAACAGCTTACGTCAACGCCAAATACAAATCGCGACGGTTGTAAAAAATTCCCGATCCCCGACTTCCCCGGATCCCACGCCATTCCTCGCACGAGTGAAGGACCAAAACAAAAGGAAATAAAAGCGAACAGTGAACAAAACTTGATCATTAAAACCCCGCCTGACACAGGTCTTAAGCTTCTTTATACCACGTAACTGCCAAACTGGATTTCCTTCAAGTAAATATCGTGTGAGGGTGTAAATTAACTGCATATGGTGAACAGGCACTAAGCAGTGCTTCGGAAATACGTTTAATAGTGTCTTCAATTATTTTTTTACCGTAGTACGAGCCCTAAAAAATATATTTAAAAAAGAAGAAAAACACTAGATATGAGTCCGGTTTGATCACAAGAAAGAATACTCCGATATTGGACAGCAGAATATCACAATTGCAAATACCTTTACAAAGGATTGTCAGTTATTATGGAAGAGTCGGAAGATTCCGTGTTGCGTGAAAAGATCTGAAAAAACCTCCGATACAATGTACTTCAAATGAACTCAACAGTATTTCTATTCCCGAGCAGGTTCGCCATAGCAAGATTTTACTGTACTTATATTACGATTGGCAAATTTAGCTTCACCATCTTTTTTTCCCATGACATCAAAGGTTCTTTTGGCCAATTTCCGCCATGTTGCTAAGATTGAACGTCACCATTTTGGACCGAGATAACGTCTTTTTTCGCCATATCAAGACCATATTGGGCAGCCTAAACGGCAGGAATATAAGTCGTATAAGTGCAAAACGGTGATTTCCACCTTTGAAAGATGGTGGAAATTGATAATCGGCTCATTTGGGAGGAAAACATCGCTGTCAGACATTTCCTCAGCCGTCCTTGTTCGTATGCGGCGCCAGGCATATCGAACGACATTTCTTTTCAGTTTTTTTTTCGCCAAGTGGAGATTTTGATGTCATCGAAATCCAAGAACAAGAACACGGTTTTTGCTTTCCAAAAATTGCCCGTAAGGACAACCATTAAAGTGAAGTCCGACCGCGGTCTTTGCAAGGTAAGGGCGCTATAGCGCCAAAGTCTTTCAGTGATCCGATCAGATATTCTTTATTTTGAAAGATCTGGAAGACTGTTGGCAGTGTGGCGGCAGTTAAGCTACGATAGCATATGGCAGGGATAGACATTTCCCCCTTGGAAACAGTTCGGTATTTGTATCCTGGGTGAAAGCAACCCAGCGTTAAGCGTGTAGTGTAAGCATGATGTATGAGTCATAGTTTGGCCAATCTTGTACGATCTGTAGTTAACTACGAGAGGTTATGGCCGCGTTGCTTACACACTTTCTTTCTAAATTGCACGTTTTTGCCCGACAACTTACTATATCTTAATGAGACAAAATAACCTGTCTAGTAAGCTACGGCTACATATTTTGAGCCGAGGATTATGGGAAACATCCTTCGGTGTCACGCGATACAGTAATCGCAAATGAACAGTAAGTGGCTATTTACCCTTGGCTTCGATCCAACTCCACCGAATCGTTTTTATTTTCGTCGCCTTCTTTTCGCTTAACCGTAATGCGAGCAAATGTTTCTGCTTTGCCCATTTCGTTGGTTACTTCACACATATAAACACCAGCATCCCGGATCTGAGCATTCGCTACGAGCAAAGTTACGGTCCCGTCACGATCTAAGCACATATCGTATTTCCTACTGGGTCGAAGACGGACACCGTCGCGATACCTGGAATTGCATGAAAAAGAAAGGAAACTTACATTCTCATATCCCATAAAGCTATAAATTCAGTCAGAATCAGTGACATTACCAAGTGACGCCTACTGCGGGGTACGCTTCTACCCTTCCCACCAGGTTTATGGAGCTTCCCATATTGACGCTACGATCTTCCAGCTCGTGTACAAATATGGGTGGAATGTAGGCTTTTATACCACCATCGACAATTAAACGACATGGGCAGGTAATTGCACCTTGGCTACTTTGGGCGTGAACCTGGTAAAGCCCAGCGTCGTCAAATTTGGTATTGGAAATCTCCAAAGTATGGAAGTCTCCATCAACGGAAAACGTATGGCGCTCTGTAAGGATTGGAAACAATGTTTAACGTGCTACTTTAGAGGGAGTCATCTCTAGGCCCCCTTGCTACTCAAAACACTTTGCATGTTTTTTTAAACATATACTATTCTGCAGGTAAAAAATCTCGGCAATGTGTAAAGGGAATAATTCATTCAAAGTAAAAAACAACTCGAACATTAACAGGTATTGAAGCGATAACCGCGGTGCATTATCTAATCCCAGCAATGCCTTATTTTGGCGCGAGAAGCCCGACATATCTTGACAGTGCCAATAACGTACTACTGTTTGTTAACATCTGAATGTGTTACAATAGATCTTTTTGCATTTATGGGCGTATACACTGTACACCCTTTTGAACTGTTAACAGCATTATTTCTTCATGAATAATGTAGCGTAATAGCCGTACTTCGTAATTTCTGAATCTTCACTTAACATGGGTAAACTTTATTCATGGCTTTGTAAGTAGATCAGAGTAAGTAAAGGCAGAAATGTTTACCATCAGGCAGAATGGGGCTGTAATTAAATTTCCACGTAACTTCAGGCTTAGGAAATCCGACAACTTGGCAAGTTAAGCGCACTGGGTAAGTAACTTGAACGCGCCTATCTCGAGGTCTCATGGTAAACTGCGGTGCGAGGATTTTTCCGGTGTCCATTTTGCCAAGAAGCTCTGTTTGTCTAAATTTCAGAAAGAGATTTATATTAAATGAGTACCGGAGAGCTTTCGTCGTTTCGTTTTACTTACTTTCGGAAATTTTCATCGGCTTCGACAACGCGAGGATCTTCAACCACCAGTAACCTACTGGAAGTGCAACAAGTTCCGCCAGCATTATTGGCTTCGCACACAAATTTCGCATCATCGTCAGGTGAAACCTCGTCGATAGTCAAAACTTGGTGGGTGCCTTCAACTCGGATACTATAACGGCTCTGCTTGGAAGAATCTATTTCGGAACCATCTTTTGACCACTTGATGCGGGGAATGGGAACTCCGAACACCTTACAAAATAGAAAAACGAACATTCTAATATTTCTATTTGGCTAATCGAAATGGCGACTTATAGAATATAAAATGTTGTGGCCAAACAATTTTTTAGAACTACTCGGAAGTAGAAACTTTCGTGGTAAAACCAGCGGAATAGTCATAGGAATAGCAATAAAGTCTTACCTCGCTCTGGAGGGATATCCGGCTTCCTAGCAAGACCTTCATTTGTGGATGTAAGGGCGTTGTGAACCGGGGCGTTTGGACTAAAGCTCCTGTTTTGATCGGACTGGTTGAAGTGATCGGCTCACCCCAACCATACTTGTTGCGCGGCGTGATCCTGAACAAGTACTCCCGTTCAGGTTTCAGGTTGTACGCGTCGTATGAAGTAATAGGTGACATGGCGAGCTGTCCGAAACAGTAGAGAGGTGATTAAACGATGGTATCATTCTTTTTTTCTTAATTCTACCTCAGTCCAATGAGCTCCTTCGCCAATTAACCACGCTTCCACTTTGTACGCCATGATTGGCGCTCCCCCGTTTGAACTGGGTTTACTCCACGACAAAGAAACAAAATTTTTGCCAATGGCTGTTGCAGTTGGTGGCGAAGGAATTGGGCCTGGTACATCTAAAAAAATATTCGACTTAGCAACATGTTATGGGGGACTGCAGGTACAATTTTCGCACAAAACAAATCTTCAAAATGTATGTAGCCTTTGCACAAGAGTATTCGCAATACCAAACAGAACATTAAAAGTACCAGCTTTGGTTATCAAGGGAAAGCGAATGAACAACGGTGCACTTGTTCTGTTATCCGTGCGGAGGTAGAGATGTTTTTGTGAAAGTTACAAGCTTGGACATTTTTTTGAAAGCTACTAAGACATTACGAAACCAGGTTCTGTTGCATTGTTATGCAAGAACCTAGCACGAATAGCCAACGCGGAAAGCTATATTGCTGCCTTCAATCGGTCATGAAAATCGGAAGTTGCAAACCTTCGCCGTCTGCATCTAGTTGTAAGCCTGCAAAACTCTCAATGTTGCTCATGTTTTGCTTCGTTGACCACTTCCGTCTTAAAGCAAAGGAGGCGGTTTGGGGAATGGCATCGTTGCTACTCTCAGTTACGACTTGACACTCCATTGCACGATCTCTTTCACCGTTCATTGACTGTAAGTTAAACAAGCGTGACCGGAAACGTACGCGCCGCTGTGAACACTGCAACAAGCAAAGCGTACAAAGTTCCACTCACACACAAGCTCCGATCCGAAAGCCAAACTGCCATTTCCTAAATTTAACTTAGCTCTACAACCAATGGCCGACGTACGTCTCTGGGTGCTACACTGATCTTTGCAGCGAGGCTCGATAGGTTTCGTTACTTCTACGGCCCACTCCTCTCGTCCGTCGACAGCGCGTAAAACAAGGCCCCAAAATGGACGACCGTTCTTTATTAAGCCTTAGAATGGAATATCCACGCCTTTCAGAATCCTGCCTAACACTTCGTGTCCAATGACTTGTTGGTGACAAAAAAATGGTTCAAGAAGTTCCATTTGTGTATCAGGAAGTAGCATGCATGCCAAAAAGTTGGTCTTGCCAGCTAATGCAACCAAGTGGTCCAAGCGATGTTGTTACAGGATCCAATTTTAGCCTTCGTAATTTCGTTTTTGTTTTGTCGCCTATTTACTCACTCAAACAGGCAAGACAAGACAAATGGAGGAAAGTGACACGAAACAGTTCCGACATAATTACCTTTGTTAAATCTACGAGCTCGCTTTTCTTGCAACTCCTGAATGATATTGGCAGTTCCCCGCAGCTCCCATGGCGTCCCTGATGTTATGTAAACTTCCTTTACCTGTAAACACGAGAAAACATATTGACTAACTATGAAGCACCTATGCATATGATAAACAGATTAGATGTAGACTTGGTGTAGCAATGAACATAGTTCACGCTATCAAATACAGACAAAAAACAGAATGAATGAATTAGTAAATAGTAGTCACGTATATAAACCAACTGGTATAATTTTTATGCAATAAACTGCTTTTACGAAAATAATGCGGATATCGCTTGACTAAATCTCTATCCATACTGTCAAGCGATTCTTAACCTACGACGGAAGTGACAAAATTGGATTCTTCCGTCATATTTTATTGAAATATTAAAAGTACTGTAATTACGCCAAAGTGCCGAGCAAAGTTAGGGATCTGATTCATTGTTACTTACCCGCACTGTACAGAACGCGCGCTGACTTCCATGGCAATTTCGTACTTGTATGCAATAAGTGCCGGAATCGGCGTACGTTGATTTCTTTAATGTAAGTCGGTGAGTGTTGTCCTCGAGTTCTTCAATGGTGACTCTAGGACAAAGCGACAGCTCGCGAGAACCTTTCGTCCACTGCAAAGAGGGTTTGGGGTAGCCTGCCACGGTACAGGCCAAAATCAAATCCTGATCTCGTGCTACGTCCAAGAAACTATCAGGCTTCTCAATAAAAGTGGCTACGCTGGGCTGTGCAGTTGAAGATAAAGGTGGCGGCGCTAAAGTATTCCAACTAGAATCTTTAAACGTTAAAATCGCTTCACACTGCGCAGTACCGGCTACGTTAGTAGCACGACAGGCATACGTCCCCAAGTCAGACGCAGTAATATTATAAATCGAGAAGCTATGGATTCCCCGGTGCGGTGTCAAGTACCGAACCTTTGATGAGGGGGATAACCTCGAGTTGTTGAACAGCCAGCAAACTTCGGGTTCCGGGGAACCTGTCGAACGATAGCAAAGAAACGAAAGCAGGAATTTAAAATAATTCTGCACACTGGTATAAACATACTAATGTCTTCACACATAAATCGAATAGTTTTTGTCAGACAAAACATAGTACTACTCTAACAGCAACAACCCAATTACCATTATGGAATATTTGGATTTTGGAACCTTCGAGCAAATATTGCATGTTCACTTTTATGTAAACTTTTTACAACGCTCTAAGAGACTGATAAAAGTTTTAAATGTGTTAAAAAGTTCAAAATGAATTATTGCATTCATCCAAATTCTGTGACTATGCTTTAACGTGAAGTTCGGGGAAAAAAACTTATAGTATATACCGAACGTATCAAGTGATCCACTTGACATTACGATGCTTACCTGAAACACTAACGTGGAAGGTTATGCTACCGCCAAAGTGCACCTTCTGGTCAGATAAAGCTTGAGAGAAAGTCGGCGCTTCTTCTTCATCCTCACACGTTTCAGAGATGTTGGAGGGTCGCTGAGACCTGGTCCAAGCATGCTCAGGTACGTTAATAAATGCAGAAACTTCATCAGTAGACTCGCGATTGTCAGCTACGCAAGTATAATGACCCGCATCACCCATGCTCGGTGCGTAGATGAGCAATTTACACTTTCCGCTGGAGTCCAAAAACTGGCGGTGACGGCTACTTAAATGCAGCTTGGCGCCATCTTTGATCCAAGTAATCTTAGGCTGCGGGTACCCTCTTACGACACAATCTAACACTAGCTCGTCTTTCGCTGAATCGTACGAGTCTGAAAAAAAGAAGCAAAATATAGTGAATACAAAACTAGCGGTTATATTTCATTACTCGAGCTTCAAAAACAAGAAGAGTAAGTCTTAAAACCTTCCAGTTGCGATATAGTGACATCGTAGAGAATGGTATTTCTATTATCAATATCTACCCCTGTTGTGACTATCTTCGAACAAAATTATTTTCTTTGACGAAAGCTGGAGGACCTGTATGGGGTTTGTGGCTACAAGCTCATGTGCGGTACTGTAGTAAAAAGCTAACATATTTATTTTCACTACATGGTACTTGGGTGCCTTTTTAGTCTTCCTCATACACTAATAATGTGTTATAGACAGAAAAACGACCCAAGTAAATGCCCTATTTCTAGCCATACTCCACTAGGGAACAATGAAAATTTCCACTGCGAAAGATTCGCTCTTGGTCAAGGCATTTGCGAAAGGATGGCATGGGGAACCTTCCACGTAAGCGCCTTGTAATTAGCGAGGGCTGCTTAGTTGGGTCACTTCTTACTGTTATACTGTAATGTATTGTACAGTACTCGTAAAAAAAACGACTCAAACAAACCGTCGGGTGCCTAACGGCCCGCAGTTGTGCGAGCGGTGTCCCTCTTTTCCGTCTTTCGAACATTTTGACCCGCAACAAGGCTTCCTCACAGTGGCTTGGTCCGTTAGCAATAGGACGGTTTGTTTGGGTCGTTTTTCTATGACGAGTAATGTACAGTACATTTACAATAGAGTCTGTTGCGACGTAGAAGTAGGTTATTCAAACTAGTAAAGACGTTACACCTTGTGATACCATTGCTGAATAAGACTTTTTGTACTGTACGTTTCTGGACTTTCTTTCTCCAGGTTATCTCGCTTGGGTAATGCGATATGCAAAGTTATGTAATTACCACATAAGGACGACACGAAAGTTGGTGGAGATGGCTCCGAGTCTAAGTCGCCTCGAATACGCAGATCCGCGCTTACACTTGAGCGTCCATTACAATTTTTGGCGATGCAAGTGTATTCACCGGAATCCTCTCGCGCGACATTCCGCAGTTCAAGGATGGCAATGCCAGTATTTGCCTCATAGGACACGCGGCATCTATCGGAGTCTTCTTCGGAAAAGCAAAACCCATTCTTGTACCATTCAACGTGAGGTTCAGGGCTTCCGAGCACGCTACAAGTCAACTTAATGTTCGACCCTCTTGCGGCTTCCATATCCCTGAGTTTGGTGCTGAATTTGGGTTTATTCTTTGGGTCGCGTAAGCCACCCTACAGAAAAGAACCACCCTATTAGAAAACTTAGATTGTATATTTAAGTTCTTTACCTTATACGTCGCCTCTTCATATCGTGAACTTTCACGAGGAGTAAACTGGACTGTGGAATGATCCTCGTAGTGCTTTTTCAACAGTACTGGTTCAAATTTGATCTCTGGAGGTGTAGACGACACCGACAAGTCTCGTTCCACACTTTTTTCAATAGAAAGTGTTTTACGCACGCGTCGCCTACGGACCACGTCTTCGAAGTCCAGAGATTCTTGAGATTCCTCCGGAGCCGAATCACTCAAGTTGGACGCTCGGCGACGTCTGCGCACGGGGACAGACGATTCCCAACTCTCGGAAATTGTTTCAGTTTCAGGAGCAGGCAATTTAGAGGAGGCACTTATTGCAGGTTCTGTGGTTTTGCTCTTTGCAACAGAAGGCAATTTCTTTTGACTTGGAGGCTCCGGGACCGAAAAGTCTTGATCATCTTTCAGGATTTTCGATGTAACGGTGGAACTCTGTTCAGTTTTCACTCCGTTCTTATCATGCGTCGTAGATTCAGATGTGATTCCTTGGGAAGCAGGTGTCTTTTCTGTGCTGCTTTGTACGGAACCCGAGGCTGGAGAAACTTCAACAGGCAAATCTATGGGCGCTTCTTCCGATTTCTTGGCCTTCTTTGAACTGGTCGATTTCTTTCGCTTAACCTTGGTTTCGTCCGTTTTTTTCTTGGAAACTGTCTCTCCTTCAGGTTCGCCTCGTTTAACTGAATCTTTCCGTTTGCTTTCCTTTGTCTTCTCTTGAAGACTTTCCTCTGTTCTAGACTTTGTCGCCTGTTGCTGACGCTCGGCTTCGGATTTCTGTGCTTGAGTCTCTTCCAAGCGCTGTTTTTCTTCAGCTTCTTTCTTACAACGCTCGGCCTCAAGGCGCTGCCTCTCCGCTTCCTCCTTTCGCTGTTCCTCCTCGCGCTTCTGTTGCTCAGCTTCGATGCGCTCCTTTTCTTCGCGTTTTTTCCTCTCGGCGTCCAGTCTCTGTTGCTCTTCAGCCCTTTTCTTTTCCTCTAGACGCTTTTTCTCCTCAGCTTTCACGCACTCTTCCTCTACTCGCTTTTTCTGTTCTGCTTTCAGCCGTTCCTCTTCTTCATGCTTTTTCTTTTCTGACAGGATTCGTTCCTCCTCTTCGCGCTGCTTCTTTTCTGCGTTTTTGCGTTCTTCTTCCTCGCGCTTCTTCCTTTCAGCCAAAATTCGTTCCTCCGCTTCACGCTTTTTCTTTTCAACCAAAATTCGTTCCTCCTCTTCGCGTTTCTTCTCAGCGTCTTTGCGTTCTTCCTCTTCGCGCTTCTTCTTTTCAGCCAAGATACGTTCCTCCTCGTCGCGTTTTTTCTTTTCAGCTTTTCTGCGTTTTTCTTCTTCGCGCTTCTTCTTTTCAGCTTTTTGGCGCTCTTCCTCTTCACATCTTTGCTGTTCAGCCTTAAGCCGCTCTTCTTCAAATTTTTTCTTTTCTGCCAAGATTCGCTCCTCTTCTAGCCTTTTCTGTTCGGCTTTCACGCGTTCCTCCTCTTCCTGCTTTTTCTTTTCAGCTTGTTTGCGTTCTTCCTCTTCCCGATGTTTCTCTTCTTTGATCCGTTCCTCTTCCATACGTTTTTTCTCCTCAGCCTTAAGCCGATCTTCTTCGCGTTTTTTCTCTTCAGCTTTAATGCGTTCTTCTTCTTCACGCTTCTTCTTTTCGGCTAGGATTCGTTCCTCTTCTTCACGTTTCTTTTCGGCCAAGATTCGGGCTTCTTTGCGTTTTTCCTCTTCAGCTTTGATGCGTTCGTCTTCTTCACGTTTCTTTTCGGCCAAGATTCGGGCTTCTTCTTCACGTTTTTTCTCTTCAGCTTGAAGGCGTTCTTCTTCTTCTTCGCGCTTCTTCTTTTCGGCTAGGATTCGTTCTTCTTCCCGCTTCGTGTTTTCCGCCAAGACTCGGGCTTCTTCTTCACGTTTTTTCTCTTCAGCTTGAAGGCGTTCTTCTTCTTCTTCACGCTTCTTCTTTTCGGCTAGGATTCGTTCTTCTTCCCGTTTCGTGTTTTCCGCCAAGACTCGAGCTTCTTCTTCACGTTTCTTCTCCTCAGCTTTGATGCGTTCCTCTTTTTCACGTTTCTTTTGGGCCAAGATTCGGGCTTCTTCGCGTTGTTTCTCTTCAGCTTTAATGCGTTCTTCTTCTTCACGTTTCTTCTGTTCGACTAAAATTCGTTCATCTTCTTTCCGCTTCTTGTTTTCCGCCAAGATTCGGGCTTCTTCTCGTTTCTTTTCCTCAGATTTGATGCGTTCCTCTTCTTCTCGTTTCTTTTCGGCCAAAATTCGTTCTTCTTCTTCTTCGCGCTTCTTCTGTTCTGCGAGAATTCGAGCTTCGAGCTTTTTCTCTTCTGCTTCAATACGCTTCTCTTCTTTGCGTCTTTCTTCATCGGCTTTAAGCCGCTCCTCTTCCTCGCGCTTTTTCTTTTCCGTGAGTATTCTTTCCTCTTCCTCGCGTTTCTTCTTTTCACCTAAGATTCGCGCTTCTTCACGTTCATTCTCTTCAGCTTTGCTGCGCTCTTCTTCTGTATGTCTTTCTTCCTCAGCCTTAAGTCGTTCTTCCTCTTCTCGTTGTTTCTTTTCCGCCAAGCGTAGGACCTCTTCTTCGCGCCTTTTCTCTTCATCTTTGAGTCGTTCCTCTTCTCTGAGGTTTTCTTCCTCAGCCTTGAGCTGCTCTTCTTCCCACTTTTTTTGTACGGACAGGATACGTTGCTCTTCTTCTCGTTTCTTCTTGTCTGCTTTTACGCATTCGTCTTCTCGGTGTCTTTTCTCTTCAGCTCTAAGTAGTTCCTCTTCCCGCCTTTTCTTTTCTTCCGAGTTTCGTTCCTCTTCCTCGCGCTTCTTCTTTTCTGTCAGCATCCTTTCCTTTTCTTCACGCTTTTTCTCTTCCGTTTTGATGCTTTCTTCTTCTTGGCGTCTTTCAGCTTCCAGACGTTCTTCTTCGTGCTTCTTTTCTTTAGATTTTGTGCGTTTCTCTTCTTCGCGTTTTAGCTCCTCAGCCTTAAGACGTTCATCTTCTTGTATTTTCTTTTCTGCCAGCATTCGTTCGACTTCACTGTACTTCTCTTGTTCAGCTTCAAGCCGTTCTTCCTCGCGTTTCTTCTCAGACTCGATGAGTTCCTCTTGGCGCTTCTTTTCTTGAGATTCAAGACCCACCCTTTCCTCTTGTTGTCTAATTTGTTCTGTTTCGATACGCTCCTCTTCCTCTCGTTTCTCCGCTTCCACCTCACGTTTTTGTTCTTCTGCTTTCGTTTGTTCTTCAAGCCTTTGGTTTTCAACTGCAGCTCGCTCTTGTTCGCACTTCTCTTGATCAGCCCCCAACCGTGCTTCTTCTTTCCGTGCGTTACCTTCATCTTTAAGGCGTTCGTCCTCTTCGCCTAAATTCTTTACAACCTCAACTTTTTTTTCATTACTATTTTCTTGTTCCGGTTCAACTTTTCGAAGCTGTTCGCCCTTCTTTTGAGCTTTGACGTCCTCTGTCTCATGGCACGTTTTCTGTCTAGCTTCCGACTGTGCTTCTTGTTTGACTTCTTCATATTCCATTTCTTCGGCCTTAACAATTATTTCTTGTTGTTGTTTTGCCTCCTCGGTTTTAAGGAGCTCTTCTTCCCCTATTGTATCTTCAGCTTTTGTAGAAGCCCCATCGTGTTCCTTTTGCTCAGTCCCAACAGCAGCTTCGTCATTTTCGTCTCTGTATTTCTGCTGCTCGGTCAGCAGATTTTCTTCGTCACCTTCCTTTTGTTTTGTCACCACTAATTCCTCGTCTTCTTGCTTCTCCTGCTCCATTCCAATTTGCTTGTGCCCCTTCCTCCCACTTATCTTTTCTTCAAGTTTTGGCTCAGCCACTACTTGATCCTCTAGCTGCGCCTTGACAACAGCTTCTTCACTGGATTTGCCGGAAACGGCGTTTTCCAGTTTTTCCACTGTTGGTCTCTTCTCAGCTCCTGCTGTCTTAGCTTCGTGGTGTTCTTCACCAGCTTTATCTGAGGCAGCTTCAAGAGAAAATTCCAAGGTTTCTTTCGCCAGTCCTGGCAAGGCAATTGCTGCCTCTGCACCCGTAATTACTGCGTGTTCCGCTACACGGCAAGATGAAACTTCTGCGTGGAACATTAGTGAATCTTTGGTCAACGAGGTTGCCATGTCAAGAGCATCCACAGAACTGTCCTCTTGAGGGACTGACATCTGTTGCTTTTCATTATGATTTATTGACTCTGCCGCACCGAGCGCTGACTCTGTATGCCTGCATTCGATAGGTTTCACATTGACCCAACTCTGGATGTTAGTTACAGTCAGCGGACTGGTAGACGAGTGAATTTCCTGATGCATCACTGCCGTTTCTTCCGCGGATTCTGTTCTGATCGGGGACTTCAGTTCAACGCTGTCAGCCACGACGGTGGCTTCAGTCTGAATGCTATGGAAAGGATCTTGAGCCAGCGAAGCTGTAAGGCCTAACTCATGCAAGCATTTCAGGTCTTCACTCTTAAGCTGATCTTCCCTCTGGATTTCCCGTGTTTCACAAACTTGTACAGCAACGACTGGTTCTGCAACCGCTTCGTGACTTGTCTCCGTTGGTAATTCGAACGGTTTGAGCTTTCCCAAACCCTCTCCTTCCGTTACAAAGCTTGTCTTCACTGCAATATCCAAAGTACCCGGAATTTGAACAGATGCTGCCTTGGTTGACGGTAAGTTCCAGGTGGAAAGTGAACTAGCATCTTCGTGACTGACCTGACTAGCTTCCTGGTCACTCACGAGGTTTTCATTGAGTACTTGGGGTAGGGCAGATTCTTCCATTTTTTCGATGTTTTCCACAGAAGATGTCAATCCTGTCGCTAGAGGAACACATTCTCCAATTTCCTTGTGTTCGTTAGCTTCGACATTCGTGAAGGAGCCCGGCAAATGAGGGTGTTCCTGTACTTCTGAGATACAAGTCGTTTCAGTTCCGGTTAGATCTGCTATATATTCACTTATATCAGAATCCAAAAGAAGTGGAGTGGAACTTGCATCATTAAGAGCAGGAGGTTGCAACTCTTGTTCCACTCGCCCGGTTATGATCTCAGAGGATTCCGGCAAGTTCTCGTCAAGGCGAGTACGGTCGCTAGAATGTTTTCCGCGTTCTGTAGCGTAGTTTTGAGTACTTTCAATGACTTCTACGTTTTCTGATAGATTCGGGAGTTTCGATGGCACTTCCAGGTTTTGTGGCTCGGTTTCGGAAACTTCTAGGGGTTCAGGTTGTAATTCTACGGGTGGAGAACATGGAAGAGCACTGTCTAACGAAGGTTTCGTCTCGCTGTCCTGTTCTATCCGTTTTGATTGCGGCAGGTTTTCCAAAGCAGAGTGTAATTCGCTGATGTCAGCTTCTGTCACCGAATTTTCTTCCACATCCAGTTCGAGAGCAGCTGTGTGATACTGTTCTAGCAATTCATCGTCCAGTAGTGCATCAGACGCGTCTTTTGAAACCAGCTCTGCTGTACCAGAAATATCCTCAATATCCTTGGCTTCGCACATATTTACGTTCGCCAGTTCGGCAAAGCCTTCACACCCTTCGGTAACGTTTTCCCGAAGTACAGGTAGGGAGTCCCCTTTTCCGGACTCTGACTTGAGTGATAAAGCTGTGGACATGGCCAGGGTTTCCTGTACCTGGAGACTTTCTTGGGGCTCGTACAAAGCAGCCGGTACCTTTTCGGTCACCAGAGACTCTATCACTGAGGCATGTTCGGGCATGTCTGCCTTCACTTCTTCGTGAATCAAAGGAGACTCAAGGGAAAGGACCGGGACAGCTACCTGGTCAGAAAGTTCTACAGCATCACTTAAGTCTTGTAAGGGTGACTGAAGCATTGGTCTGTCTGTGACCAATGCATCGTGAGTAGAATTTAAGCTTAAGCTGATTTGCTCTTCTGTAGGGGTGTCATCAAAGCTCGCGCTTTTCACTTTTTCCCACAGACAGGTTTCTAATACCTCTTTGGATTCCAGGCCTATTATTCCTTGGTCAACTGCGTTCGAGGGTACGAGAGGTATGTTGGCATGCTCCAGAGACTGGACAGTGCTAGCAAGGTTGGTTTCGTCGACTGCAAGGTGGATAAGAGCCTCCCTAGAGCATATCTCCTGGTCCACAACCTGTCGATCGGGATGATTTATATTGGCTTCTTGGGGAGTTTCGACCGCTGTCAATTCGAGCTTTTGAACGGCTTCTGCACAGGATAAATGTACATCGGCAATCGACTCCTCAACAACTTCAGCAGGAAGTTCCACCTCCCTTAAACATGGAGATGTAGCTTCCACTTGCAGTTCGCGACGCAAGCTAGGCTCAACAAGCTCAGCGTGAGTGACTTGTGCGCTTGAAGCAGAAGAAAGGTCAATTGCTTCACTTTGCTCGCAGATGGAAGTGCGTTCTATTGCTTCGTGACACTCAGGCTCCAGACTTTTACCTCTCTGGGTAGACTGTTCCTGCTCTTCGGTGATTATGTGAACCGTTGGCGACACGGATGATGCACCAGAGTCCAAAGATTTCTGAATGCTAGCAGCGGCCGCTTCAGGAGCTATATCGACGATGGTAGAAGTAAGAACATTACGAGGACCTGGACTAGATATTCCAGGAACTTCGGAAACAGCTTGGCTACTTATATCAGATTCGTCGATTTGGCTATCGGAAACAGTTTGAGAAGCATTTTCAATTGAAGTTGCGTCTCCTTCGGTATGGATTGGTTCAACATCTTGAGCAGTTTCTCCGGCGTCGACGTTCCCAATTACTTTTTCGTAGGATAGTTTTGCAGGTAATGCGGAAGAGACGTGTTCGCCTGTAGAATCTTCTACTTTAGAAGAGACTTGACTAGCTTCCGGCGTCGAAACAGGTGCTGCGACGCAAGTTGATAAATTAGATTCGAATGTTTCCTTAGCAACGGTTTCTTCAGCCTCCACAGACTCCTGTTCGGCTGGAAGTGGCGATTGCATTTTTACCGGGCGTAGGACTGCCAGACTCGATTCGACGGTTGAAGTTTCCGCCAACTCCTTGGATGACTTGTCAAATTTAACCAAAGCTGCGCCGCTTGGAACCATGTCTTCGCTGACGGTTTCGGGGTTAATGATATTAACGCAAGTTTCTTTCGCATTTTTGTTGGGAACGGTTTCTTTGTCTTCGTAACATGTCTCTGGAGATTTTTCTTCTGACGGTAAGTGGACGTCTTGGGTAGCTTCACTTGCTTGATTTATTTCCACTGGTGAGGATACCGCAAATGCTTCCGAAGAAGTAACTAGTGAAGGCGCAGGTTCTTCTGGTGTAACCGACTGAACCACTTCCTCTTCAACCGGCTCTAGCAATTTACAATTATTTGGCTCAACTATTTCTTCCGGTATTTGATTGGCCCAAATGGTACTATCACTCTCTAATGCAAGGTCTGGTTCATCCAACGATTCTCTCATACTTAAGCTTTTGCCCATGGTCTGGATTTTTTGCTTCGTGAAGTGAGCCAGATCCAAGTCGCTTTCATCCACCGACATTTGGGTCGTACCTTGTATGAAAATTGTACTCTCGCCCCTCTTCGTGTCGCTCAATTCGTCTGATAGTTTTGACTTGTCTGGGGCGTTGGAGTTCTGGTCTCCAACTGACTGCTTGTGTACCGCACTATCGGCGGAAAGGATAGTATCATCCGATAGAGTGGACAAACTGTCCGATGTTGGGGCTGATCTGGGGTATTCACCAGCAGCCATTTCTAACGATTTTACGTCACCTACTGCCGTTACGTACTCGTCTAAATTACTTTCAAGAGACGGTGTGGATGAAGGAGACAGAGTGGCGGCGTTGGAATCAATCAGCACTGGTTCTTGGATGACCAATTGATCCGGTGTGTAAACTTCGCTCATTACTTGCTCACCAACTTCTACTACAGGGGTCTTTTCGCGGATTAAACCTAAACCGTAAGCAAAGTCTTTGGCTTCTGCGTAACCTAACGCTTCATGCAGTCGGGTCAAAGATTTCCTTATTTCGAAATCTGATTCCAGCGGCGGAATTTCCAGGTCTTCCAGGCAGTAATGTTCCTGTCTGCCGTGTTCGTCCACGACAAGCGCCTCCATGGCAGATAATTCTTCAATATCTGCCTCTGTTTCCAGGTCGTCGTGGAAGTCGCTGATGGTGTGGGCTTCCTCATCGGGAATTAAATCCAAAGGTACGTCAATGACGATGGCTTCCACCAAAAAGCAACCGGCAGTGGCACTTTCTCGCGTGAAGCGCAACGGAGGCAATTCAATGACATTCCGGGATGAATAGTGCTCCGATATTTCTTCGGCAAAGAGTTCGACAACCCTCTGGGCCTCTTCTTCAGTCAAGTCCGGTGTTTCGTACAAGGACAAGGACATTTCTTTGCCGTCTATCGAAACGGAGATTTCTGTGAAGGTATTGTCCGCTGCTGCCGTTTCGTACAGCGAATACTGGGAGGAACGCTCTTCCTGGATAGTCGACAAAGAAGGCTGACGAGCGATGCGAATAGGTTCGTAAACCGGGTGTTGAACCGGTTCGTAATGTTCGCTAACTGCGCGTTCTTCGAAACCCACTAAAGCTGCTGAACTGGACGACTCGCCCATGCAATTGTGTGCTTCGCAAGTGTATGTTCCAAGACAACAGGTGCCGTCTTGGCCAGAAATAATACGGTGTATATCGCCTGGTTTGAGTTCCAAGCCATCTTTAAACCATTTCAGCGTAGGCTGAGGCACACCTATCACCTATAACAGGAAGTTAGTAGCTCAGGTCGTGAACAATGCTTTGAGCTACTGTACACGCTGTAACTGAATGCAGTCAGGGTGTTAGTTGCACAGGATGGACGTAACTTCTCTTTTGTGATGCAACTGTGGTAATTTTCTCGTTTAACCAAACACCGTTATTGTGCAAGCGATACACACTGGATAACCTGAACATATAGTGTGTTAAAATACGACAAAGCTAGTACATCTTTATTACAGCAGGCAAGCTATCACTACTTCACTAAGTGAAAACAGAACAAAGCTCACACCGGCGTTCCAAGGCAAGATGTGTTCGTCAGAAATGTACGTACCTTGCACTCCAGGTTGACAGTGCCTTCTTCGGAGAGAACTGCTTTGAGAGGTTCTAGGAAATACGGCTTTTTGTAATGGCGAGGAATTGAAAGCTTCAGAGAACACGAAGTTACACTATGTCCGAAATCGTTAACCGCAATACACTTCCAATCCGCCTTAAATTTCAAGAAGACAAAACGTGTCGGTATAAAACAGTTTTTTTTAGGGCATAGGCCTTCCTCTTACTCACAAAATCGTAGAATTAGCGTAATGACCAAAGAAAGATTTTTTTCACGTACGTTTCTAAGAAATAGCGGCAAGATTTACCTGATCCGCAAACGACAGAGTAGATATCTCCAAGGAAAATATGCCGGGATCTTCTTTGAGAATCCTGTACCGCTCGCTCGTCTCGATTAGCTCGTCGTCTCGATACCAAGTAACTGTAGGCTCCGGAGTTACTGTAACTGTGAAAATAGACACTATATTCTTAGTATTCCTTTTTTCTGTTGTTTGGAATACCCGATCGAGAAATATAGCTCTTTAGAATTATAACTGAATAAATTTTAGAAATGGTTCAAATTGGCAATCTAGATAAATGACGATATAATTTGTGAAATACCTTGAACAGTAAACTGGTGAAGATCGCCAATCTTGGCTTCGGTCGAACGTAATCCTTGCAGGAAAATTGGAGGCTGGTTAGTTTCTAGCAGCTGTCGTTTTTCGTCTTCGTTCAACTGATTTTGAATATCCTCTACTGTCAGTTCTGCAGAACTAGTCGCTTGTCCCATGCAATTTCGCGCGATACACGAGTACGAGCCTGTTGTCATAAAACATAAAAAGGGTACTTCCTTCCTTCTCGTTGGAGTTACAGTTCTTTACCGAGAGAGTTAGTGCCACTAAGCTGATAAACATCGCCGGGCTTTAGTTCTTGTCCATCCTTAAACCACTGGAGCTGGGGCGTAGGAAACCCCACAACTTTGCACTCAAAAGAAACTAACCCTTCTTCTGTCAAGATGGCTTTGAGATTCTCCAAAAATCTGGGCGGGCGGTAGTTCTTAGGGACTGTGGAAGCGACAGTAAACCTCTGAAATCCGACAAGAATTCAAGGACTGTATTCACGACTTACCCAACAGAGTGATGAAACACGAAGAAGCTGCTTGTCCACCGTCATTAGAGACTATGCATTTCCATTCCCCTTCGTCTTCAAGTTCCAAAGGAGAGATTTCCAAAGTGTGTATACCTTCCCCCTCATCTAAGTAATGATACTTGTCGCATGGCTCTTTCAGTTCATCCTTGTTGAACCATTGAACAACTAGACCGCCGGATGGGTCCGACACTGCAGAAAAAAATACCCTAATGAAGATAAACGATTATAGAAGTTCATTTGTACCTCGAATTCCTAAGCGTAAGCCTTCTCCCACTTTTACTTTTTGGTCAAACAAGTCTTCGACGATGACAGGAGCAGGAACCATGCAAGCAGGAGTCACAGGCGGCGAACTGGGAGAAAACATGGGAAATATTAATACGCGGTACTACACGTGCGTAAGGTGCAAGGGCTTACAGGGGCTTGGCAGAGCTTTCTCGGCTGGCACAGCCGAGGACATGGACCTTTGAGGAGGACACTGCTTTGCCAACACAGTTGACAGCTTCGCAAGTGTAAACGCCAAGTGACGTAGGATCGTCTGCCCGAGCCGTCAAAGCGAAAACGTCACCAGCTTTGATTTCTTGTCCGTCTTTGAACCATTTCAAGACTGGTGTGGGGATGCCAACAACTTTGCACTCGAGCGAGACCGTGCCTTCCTGCGTTAGTAACGCTCTTAGTTCTTCCACAAATTCCGGAGCTTTGTAGCTTTTGGGCACTGCAGATAGTACATTTTAAAAATTCGGTAGTTTGATAGTATTGTTCTTGGTTAAAAGAAATGAAGAGGTGTGGCATCTCACCAATGACCCGTAAGGAAGCGGAAGAGGACGTAGAACCACTGAAGTTTGCAGCCTCACAAGTCCAAACACCTTCATCGCCAACAAAAACAGGAGCAATGTCAACGCCAAAGAAAGTCCCTTCTTGGAGTAATCTGTGGCTGGCGTCGTCTTCAATGACTTTTTCGTTCAAACGCCAATTCACCTGTACAAAGCAACCAAGAGTATACATAAAACTTGACACACTACGGAAATCCGACTGTGTAACAATTCTCACGTGAACTTTAGAAGAGCTCTTAATTTCGGCGAGCAAACGGGCCCTGGTTCCCACTTTGACGCTCTGGCCCGCTAATGCTCTTACAAAGAAGGGTAAATCCGGGTTATCCTGTGGTTTCATTTCGTGTGTCGGCTTAGAGTCTTCGAATCGTTCACACTCGTCTTCCATGACCAAACTGAGCGGAGAATTCGTTTTCGGGCTGTCGCCGGCTACGTACACAAAATATTTTAGTATCCAATCAACAATGCCCACTGCGTTGATAATTGTTCTTAAAGAGGAATTTTAGGCTGGGTTGTTGCTATGCCGAGAAGGTCAATTATTTAAGACATAACTTCTGAACTAGTTATATCTGAAACTTCAAAATAAGCAAAGCCTTGATAAATAAAGCTAACAACTCGCGGAAAACTTTTGAGAAGAGAAGAACGAAGATTACAAGAGAAATTAGTCTACACCAGGTTTTGCTATTTTCCTCAAAATAAGTAAGTACTGATATTTTTTACAATGGCCATTGTTACACAAATGCACGTTAAAAACTTAGCTGCCAGTTCTATAAAGTGATTTATCATGATGCGTAGAACAGAGATACGCAAGTTCGAATGTAACGAAAACTTTTATTAGGGAAGAACGATTTTTGTTACAGAAATAATGTAAAACGGTACTCTAAGGACTGAGTCCGAACATCCATTGCTTTATTTTTTACGTTTTCAGGAAATATGGCAAGTCTAATTTATAACAATGTATTAAGTATTTTAATTAACGTAATAAATCAGTATAATGAGTTAAACTTATAATACTATGATTCACAGCCATATTAAAAAAATAATTAAGCAAAATAAGTCTAATATGAAATAGCAAAAAAGAGTCGATTGACTATTTTTGTATGGAGCACTACACGGGCGTCGGGGGTAGGTGGGATTATCCAACCACAATGTTACATTTGTTCGAGGACTAAGACAAAAATAACAAATAAATAAAGTCTAGTTTTCCTTATCGTTCACTCTTCCTTTTCGTTTGTTCCAAGCACATTTTAGCTCGTAATTAACTAGGACAGATCGTTATCTACTGCATTGGACTAGAGTTTGTTTTCGCATTAAGTAAAAATGTAGAAGCGTTGTTAGTTACAATTGCCAATAGACTCTTATACTGTGACGAAAGCTAATACCAGGATTTGCTAATGAACTCCAACTTATGCACGCTTTTACTGTTTCCGCGTTCTCACACTGTAATGCTATTCGGTGCTCTCTACAGGAATTCAAAAGCTAGCTTCTATTGCGTCCAATTTGCAAGTGAATTAAAGAATCAGGATCAAGTAAACTTAATTTCCAGAGTCTTAAAGTTTTATAACTTGTGAACCCTAACTTGTGAACTGAAAATGTTCTTAGCCCTGACGACAGAGATCCGAGTGACGGTATAGACTGAAAATCTATTTTTATTCTCGCTAAGTGGAGTTTTCGGGAGCGGAAGATGCCCAAGTATACGTTCACAAAACATGCTTAAAGAAGAAAGTTGTTTTCCTAAAACTTTTTCCTTCGATAATTATCCTTTTCTTTCGCAGCGTTTTAATCCATTCTGCACCTGCGCTGTAGCACGTTTCCGCGGCTGTTGCGGAGCAAACGCACCGTCACAGAATGACCCAACTAGCCAACCACGTGGCTTCCACTGCAAAAGTTCCAAGGAATGATGGGTGTTGCTCTTGTTTGCGCAGTCAGAACTTTCTTATCCGGGAGGAATTTTATTTCACGAACACTTTTGTCACGTCACAGTACACTAGCTGGCCACTTTAATGATATCCGTCCATCAGTGAGAATGCAGGCTTCAGCAGAAATTCCGAAGTTGCGATCATTCTGAACGACGCGTTTGTCACAAAATGAAGAAGTAGACTATTCTGAACGTAGCTTGGGCTATCACTCGCGTGCATCTTCGTGCAACGTGTTTCCTCGCTTGGGGACCGTCAGGTGACCACGCAGGGAAATTTCTAGTCTTCGGCGGGTTCTGACTATAGTCCTTACTTGAAGTGCATGATGGAATGCAATTTCTTGCCAGTGAAAAGAGTACATACAACTAGTTTTGTTAACTATAAGTAGAGCCGAACCAAAGCATAGCAAGAGTTGAAAATCGTTGAGAAACTTGAGTGATCCCGCTTGCCTAGAGGTTCCCCGTTAGGCTAAATTTAACGAGTAACGTCTAGCTGGTGGGAGTCGCACTCCTCCCGAGTGCAAAAGGAGAGGACAAGCCAGCAAAAGCTTTGCAAAAGGGCCGCGAAAGGGCCAGCTGGGTTGATGAAAATAGGCACTGTGAGGCTTTTCAAAGCAGACAAGGCTCAACAGTAAGAAGGGTTCCTAGACCCTGTATACAGTAGACTATCTTGCATTTAAGGTACCGCTAACTTGTTAACAGTCGACTTATGTAGAGCTAATGCTCTTTCTTGTCGTTACGGTAATTTTATGCCATTAAAATACATTATAGTCTTCAGGGCGCTATGAAATCCATCTATGATAAAGTGTCAGTTGTAACGGCGATTCCGGGATGTGACGTAGCGCAATTCGATTTCGCTTACTAATACAACTTGCCCTGTTACATAGTAAAGAAACTATAGCAAGAGTAAAGTAATGAAAACATTTTTGAAAGTAGAGAAAATTGGCAATATGCAGTAAGCAAAAGCTAGCCCGTGAAAAAATGTGCTTTCTTTGAAGGTCTAAGCTGAGCTCAACGGCCTTTTGGCTGAATTAGAGACGAATAATGCTTTCGTCCATTTCCCGAACATTATTACAGATTTTTCATAATTTTCTTGACAGCACAGTTGTGCTACAGGAGACCAAGAATCCGTAATCAAATTCCAGATAGTCAATGTACAAAACAATCAGACAATCACATGCCCATAACCTGTTTCGTCACTGTAGCTCCTGAACAGTGTTGTCCAGCCAATCAACTGTGTTGTGCTGCCAATCATTAAAATTAAAATTACATAAGACATTTCTGGATTTATTTCGACGAAATTCTAACTATTATGACTTAAGAATCTAATCTAAGAAAATGGATTGTGTAACAATATTTACGAAATTGTTCAAGAGATTTCCACTCCAACCCCCAACGTGAACTCAAGAAATGAGGGGGGCTATATGGTGGCTTTGATGTGGGCAATTACCTGCTTCCTCGTCCCTGCCAACGGAATCAATGGTTGTTGACGGAGGGGCAACGGGCGAAGTGGATAAATTCAATGCTGATTGGTAGTCGCCTACCATGGAAGTTTCTTCGGTTATATCTCCTTGTAATAACGGAGAACTGGAAGCCAATTCACTACATGGCACATGTTCCATCAAGGTTGTATCCTTCTCTTTCACCAATGCTTCAAACACTCCCGAATCCGCCTCGAAAGCCGCTTGCTGTGGCGTCCATTCTCCACCTTCTAACCGTGGCTCGCTCCAGCTTAAGGACGCGACTTCATGAGCTCCCGCGCCTTTCGAACTGGAAAACCCGTGCTCGATGAAAGAGGTGAGCGGTGAGCTAACGAAGGCTTCGTGGACAAAAAGCCTAGCTGGGGACTTGGGTAACCAAAAGCCACGGTGAAGAATTTCCGAGGGACCTTCCGTTTGAGCAGTATCCAGATCTATGTCGATATCTTCGACTACGTCCAGCGAGACTTCTTTCGATAAACTATCGCCTGTTGTAGACCCAATGCCGGAAAGCAAATCGCCGCTCACACTGTCTTCTTCAATGGACTGTAACAATTTGTTTTCCTTGTCTAAGTAAGCACCCAGAACGTCTTGACAACTAACTGTCTGGCGAGTTTGCCTCACATCAGAACTCGTGTGGCAAGTGCAGCACAGATCTGGCGCAGACTGAGTCTGCAAGGGGATAGAAGCCAGCGCTTGGCTTTCTTCAGCGTCATCGGGTTCTGCGTTGTCTCGCGAAAGTGAGGAAGAAATAAGGTGAGGTTAGTTTAGACCATAGCAAGAAAAGGTACTCTGAAGGAGGTTAAGCACAGTTCCCAACAAGTACCCGAAATGTAGGAAGGCAGAATGTAAAATTGGCTGAGAACAGAAAAGTAAAATAGAGGAGCAGAAGGAAAAAAAGGGAGAGGGAGAGGCCTTGACATTATAAACTGGGAAAGACAGGGCCTAAAATAGCAATACGTGCACCATCATGCAAGCGCTGATAGCAGAAATCCCCATCGAGAAATTGGGTAACAGTATTACTGCAAAAATTACTTGTACGCAAAAAATACATTACTGCACGGGGCGTTTACGATTTATTGCATGTATAGAGGCCACAATGTGTCAACTGTTAATAAATCATAGCTACACACATATAATTCGAATACTTCAAAACTAAGAAATTCCGATTAGTAAATTTTAACAGTATAATATTGCAGTTTGGAGACAGCCAGTTATGAAAAAAAAACAGGTGCCACTTAATTGATAAATGTACCTTTTAAGCTTTCTTCTGAAGAAAAGGTAGTTCTTCGAGGCATGAGAAACATGATCGCTGCTGAAGTATCCTCTTCAGTGACTGAATCCAAGGGTAAAATAGAACTGCCGACGGTAGTGTCATCCACGTCTGCCACGCTGTTGGACTCCGCGAGCATAGTAGGCCAAGTTCTGTCTCTACGGGGATGGAGGGTGCGGGTGGGGGGAAATGGACGTGAAAAAAAATGAGGGAGCAAGACGTAGGATTTGATTTACGATTCAACGGCTTACGTGTGGGCAGAATCGGAGAGGATAACTGGTATGCTTTCCGGGCTAGACTCACTCATACCGTACGGGTTTTCGGCTTTGATTCTAAATTTGTAGGTGGAGCCCGGAATGAGGTCACCCAACTTGGCGGACAATTGTCTACACGCGGTAGCTTTGAGCCAAACATTCCAGCCCATCTGTAGTCAACAATGAATCAAAATAAATAAGACTGAATTATGTCATTAGTGTGTTCGATAATTAGTTAACGGACAAAAACGTTGGCACTATTACTACAACTCCCTATGTGTCAGTAACGCTGTGCTGTGCTGTTTAAATGAAGCTCGCCACGATCTTGCATAGTATAATACTACCCGACTTGCCATTAGCAACTTTCTTACATTAGAATATATATTTAAAGAATTCTTCTAAGCTTGAAATATATTTACGAGAGAAACATTGCATGTGTTTTACTGTAATTGGGTATTTTACTAGACGCTGCGCAGAACTCAGCGTGACGTAAATTTTTAAGCATTTTCGTGGTTACCCATTTTGAGGCTTTTCTTCACTTGCATACCGTGTCACGGAAAAATTTGGTTCAAACTAGCGGAAAAGGTGTTAACAAACCAGTTACGTTCTTCAAGTGTGGTTTCAGCATGGTATGAGCTAATCTTCGTCAACGTTCTCCAAATTGCGGTCATTGAAATGGATTTTTGAAGTGTGTGATTTTAAGAACTCACTGAAGTGTTATAGGGCATTGCTACAGCACCAAAATCTAGTACGCTAACATAAATTAATTAAATTCCAATTACACTAAGTGTAACTCGCTGGCCAATCTCTCAAAGTTGTTCATTATCGACAGGCCCTTGGAGCGGAAAATCATACTTTGTTTTAACAAACGGGACGCAAACTTGGTTGTTTTTTCACATTTGTAGGGCCAATCACAACATTTTCGATGCTTACTTCAGGGTTAGAAGCTCACGATATATTTGATAAAATTACCAACCTGGGTAAAAATTTATGAAACGAAAGTTGCAACGACTTGTCTTAGCATTCCCATGCATCTAAACTGTGGCCAATGCAAATGGGGAATTTATGATTTATATCACATCTGCTCGGCAAATCTAGCACATCTGTGCTGTATGAGCTTTTGACATTTTTATACAGACGCAATTTCTAGTACGTTTTTGATGAAAAAGTCAAAAGTATAATTACGCGAAAATATTCAACAACGTAGTTTCCAATTTTGCATCCTCCGTCATCTTCAGGAGGATCCCATTCGAGTACTACGGAATTACCCATAAATTCCGTTATTCTAGGGCGGCCAGGTGGGGTTGGGCGATCTGGTAGCAATTTATCGTAAAGTAAGACCGCATGTGTAGGATATTTCGTTGTTGAAAAGAATGTCACTTACTCGTGATGGTAACCAAGATGGAACCTGTATCGTCTCCCAATCCACTTACAAGACGGACGCTGTACTCACCGCGGTCTTGACGAGTAGCGGATAGTACTTTTAATGTACTAAACTGATTGCTCGTTTCGATTTCGTATCGACCGACGGGTTCGAGTTTGTTCGTTTCATGATACCAAGATATTTCTGGCACGGGTCGTCCACTTATGCCAATTTTTAGCCTAATAGTATCACCAGTTTCGAAAATCAAGCCCTCTTCGTATTGCTTTGGAACCAAAGCTCTTGGGGGTGCTACAATCAAATTAAGGTGTCCTTTAATATTTTAGTTTCAAAAAGACAGCTTCCGACTACTATAGTTTCTCCGAGACTCACTTTCTACTATCAATAGAGCCGTTTCTATAGCTTGTCCACGGCCGTTGTTTGCCACGCATTTAATGTCGCCTGAATCGCGCAAGTTAACATTCAAGAAAACAAGTCCACATTGACCGTTTTCGTGAATCCAGACTTCCGTGTTAGGAGACTCCTGAACTTCGATCCCATCTTTGTACCACGTGATCCCAGGCGGTGGCACTCCCCGAATCTCTGCCCTAAATTCCACCTGTTTCGCCAAGTTTAATTTTAGATGTGGGCAGAAATAATTCTTTATTCCAACCTACTCTTTCATGTTCTAAAGCCGTCACGTCTCGTAATGGTTCCACAAACCGAGGCTCGCAGGCTAAGTTTGGGTCGTAAGGAGCCGTAAATGGTTCGGATGCTCGGCTCGTGGCTGAAAGTCCAACTATGTTTTGTGCTTTAACTCGAAATTCGTACGTGTGACCAGGAACTAGATTAGAGAGTGCAAGTTGTGTTACGGGGAACGGATCCGCATACGCGCGAACCCATTGTGTCTGTGTTGCTAGTGGGGCCAGTACCAAACGACGTTCTAGAACATAATCTTCAAAAACAAAAAAACAAAAAAAGGTAAGGTTAGGACGGGTTAATGACTGCGGTATTGTATTGTTTACTAGTAATTGGCGAACCGCCATCATCATCCGGAGCGTCCCACGTCACTATGACACAATCACATGGCTGGTTAAGGTACGCCCATTGATTCTCGGCATTGCCGTCCCTGGGTACGATTGTAGGCGAGCCAGGCTGACTGGGAACTTCTGCAATCATTTTTAAACAACGATGATATATGAAAAGAATTAATGTTACACAACAGATAGTATCATATGACTTTTTTAAAAGAAAAATACGGGTACCCAGAACTGAACGTGGTTCCCTTTCTTTCGTTGCAGTATTTCCCATTATGTCTTTCACTAATTTAGCCTGAATACAGACAGTTAGTCCATAAAAGAAAGCGTGGTGGCCATTGATCACCAGGATAAGCTCAGAAAAGCCGAAAGACTATAACAGAGACAAGAAGTATAACCGCGTTTTTCCGTACGCTAGAAGCAACTAAATTAAGAACATAGGGACTTGGCAAGTTCTGAAGTTTGAAAGTAAACTTAGCAATGTTGAATACCAGTCGCAGTCCCCACTGCGTGATGACTAGAAAACAAAGCTATTTCTGTTCACCGTAGTCGGCGTAAGCAGCATCTAGGAGTGTGCCTACTTACTTTTTGTGACGTCAAGTCACGCAGCTATAAAAATGTCAAAGACTATGAAACTCGCAACTTGTTTCATTGAGAACCAAAAATAAAACGGACTAATATACTGGCTAGAGACCAACTACGATACCTTTTAGAGACAAGTTCTTTCTGTAAGCTTAAAACTATGTTTATAAACGTATAGTGTTATAATATATTACTAACATAATATTAATAAATAAACTTAAAAATTTCTTACAAAATTAAAAAAGGAATAATGCATTCAACATCCAAACCCTAAAAGCAACGATATAAATCCTTTCAGCATACTAGCACAAACATCCATTATTCGCATTAAACAATAGTCTGACCTATATCCAGAGCTGCTACGAGCGCGCTCGTGTGCGCGCTCTTTTTGTCACGAGCGAATGTGCGAGCGCGCTTTTTTCCATTATTTTGCGAGCGCGCTCAAAATGCACTGAGCGCAGGCGCTCGTACTGTATCGCCATCTAGTGGGGAACTCATGATTGCCAACACCAAAACCCGCCTTTCACTAGCTTTTACCAAGTCTGACGTCAATACCAGCGCCATAGCGATGATTGCCAACACGACGATTGCCAACACCCATAGCTACGCAATGAAAACCCACCTTAAGGTGTTTGCGGGGTATGGTTACGGACTGAACCTGAAAATGTAAACAAAAGGCGTTGCACTTAAACGTTTAACAGTAGGTATATTTTTTCTATATTTTTTGTTGAAAACAAGATTCAAATCGGACGGTTAATTTTTACGAAATCATTTACTAAAATTTGGGAATTCTAGTTTCTATATTTTTAGACTTCGTAAAAACTGCTCGTCCAATTTGAATCTTTCTTTCAGCAAAAAATAAAGCAGAAAGATATCTACTGCACAAGAAAACGAGATTTTACATTTGTCAATTTTTCGAAATATGTAAAAGTGTTCCTACAGTTTTTAAATTTGATTAAATCAGATTTTTAAAAAGTCTCAAACACGTGCACTAGATATTATAAGAACAACTTTACTGCCAACATTGATTCGAAATTGACAGAACCATTATTGAGAAACCATCCCCCGAATTCCCC
>JAHZNP010000394.1:0-65558 GCA_020615345.1 Triops cancriformis | reverse complement strand
ACCCGTAGTAGTCAAGTTAGAAGAGTCAAGTCGAAAGGTTCGTCCTCGAAAGAGTCAAGTTGTCGTTGCATAGTACGTTTCTGCTTTGTCTTCAATTTTGTTTTATTGTAGTGATTTAGTGAATGAAAATATAGTTTTGTTTGTTTGATTTTTTCGTTGTGAAATTCTTTCCAATGTTACTGTGAAAGTGATAGTAACAGTCCATGTATTAATACTTCCTTTCGTATCATGTCCGGAAAGGTAGACCGGTCATTACGGAAGAATTCTATCGATGAGTCATTCAATCCTATAGCTAAACACGTCCTATGAAAAGTTAATAGCTAGAACGTTTCCTACTTTTAGAGCAATTTTTTTGAGTTATAATATGACTTCCCAACACACTGAATTTGTGGCTCTCATAATACTTCAATAATCGTACTTTGGTTTCATTCCGTTCCAACTCCATTAGCCTAAGCTTCTGTCACATTTTGACGTATCTTTTTTACGTGTAACGCCTTCTTACGTTTCCGGCTGTTGATGGTTCTATATATTACCGATATCTTGCATACGTTGCTTATGTCTTTTCCCTCATTCCCAGAATGATTATGTATTACAATAACATAATCAATTGTCCGCATCATCGCAAATAAAAAAACACAGCATGAACTGAATTCGACAATTGCAATTCCTTGGTCGCGGTTAAAGCGAATGGAACGAATAATCGAATACTGCAACTCCTTTCGTTCGTCAGTCCAGTCTGCTTAAATGTACGGTCTCTGGACTGGAAAGATCTAAATAACATTCTTCTAAGAATTAGCAACTTAAACTGGAACGATTTCCCTATGCTTCAATATTGGAATTTACGCCGCTAATTTTGCATTAATTTCACTAGCAATATTATAAGAAAACCAATAAGAAAACTAAATTCATGCGCACGGACCTACTATGCCGACCCACGAAACGTGACACTTGGAGTTACTCATTGTTTTTCTCACAAGAACTGCGAAAACACAAAACACTGACCTAACTCGATTTTCTACATTTATTGTGCTCACGAAAGGAAAACAAGTCTGGCACTAGGACACCTACCTTTTGTTCCACGGCCAATACCAGGACCTGTTGCTTTCATATATTTCTGCAAGTAGGCGTGTTTCTCTTCTTAGCCTCACGCTTTATAGCACAACAGAATGACCCACTCGCCTATATCATTTTTTTCCTAATGTTACCTTTGTTACATACGTTATATGTCAAAACGCCGGAACAATTAATATACACAAGCGTTATAAAAAAGCACAATCCCCCAAATTCATTTCCAGACATGGGAGTGATTGTCAAGCATGACTGTGTATGACAACACACCCCCGAAGTAGCCCCACACCGGCCAACACTAGTAACACGACACACACGACCGAGGTGCGAAACAACGGACCAGTGCAGTCTCTCAAGAACCACAGTTCATAATGTACGAAAAATTTGTAATTTGAATTTTTACTAGAGTTTCATCATTGTTTTCTACAAGGAAATCACCGATTGTGACATTTCTGTGTTTCACTCTTACGCTTATCTCCGAAACACGAAGTAGCGCCAAATGGAATTTCATGGCTTCTAGCAGTAGATATAGCAACACTATATTGGTAATGGAAACCGAAAATCCTTTCGCAACTCAGAATTTTAGCACAGGTAAGCACGTTAGACTTTTTCCAAGCTAATTTTCGCCTGGAAATCGACTGGAAGCAGTAATAGCGGACTGTATGTCAACAAAAGGAACCTCAATAACGACCGCAATCCTAAATTGCGCGATGGCATGTCAATACAACTCTACGTGTCAAGCTTTTAACTTTTACGTCGCGGATACTAACTATGTATGTCAACTACTGGCTGAAAATTTCTGCATTCAAAGACAAAGAGTTGCGCTTCAAGTTTGGCCCGGAGGAAGAATCTGGGACAAATTACGTTCAGGAATGAAGAAAGTTTGCATCGATCAACAGTTTGAGAATCGGAGTACAGCGAATTACTGCGAAATAGGGCGCTCGGGATGTCGCAATTCGAAGAATACGAGTTCAACGGCTTGGGCAGGATGTGATAACTGCATTAAAACTTGCGTTGATGGTATGAAATTAAACAACATTACTACTCGCGGTAATTATAAGAAATTTAGGAGATAAATAATAATATATTAGAAATACTTTCCAGTTGCTCATAACTGTACTTTGTGGCCTGGCGGACCCTCACATTCTCCTATTTTTGCGTTTTGCCTCGGAAATGCCATGTACGCAATCAAACGAGGAATCGATTTGGTTACTGGAAGAGTTTGGCCTGACTACCAGATGAATCTACTGGACTTGCATCGAATTTCTGAGCTCGGAGTTTACAGTACAATGTCTGTCTACCTTAAGGGACACGTTGCTAGTTACAACCCAAAGTACAAGAATTTTTACATCGACGAAAACGGCACGTTGTCAAATATGACATACGTATCAAGCGCACATGCAGATGGTTTTTATGTTGGAAACACACCTCTCAAGCCAGCTCCATGGATAACGGGCAATTCTACTTGCGGAGATTTCTGGCTGCTTAATTCTTCCTTTAGCACAGCAACACTGCAATGCCCTGGCGGAGAAATCAGCTTCTTCGGAGCAGTCAATACGAATGCTTCACCGAAACAAACTGGAATTCGCTGGCCACCGGCTACGGCACAGAATAATATTTTAGAGTACTTAGACGTCAAAATAGACGTTTAGCAGTACAATGTATTAATATTTTCAATTTGTTAGTTTTTTACCGTTTCTAACTGCAAGTTCTCGGTACTTACATTTGTAACTGTCAATACACAAGCAGTGAAGCTCAGCTTGAACAACAAACGAAGACCTTAATAACTGGTATTTTCTTAAGCCTTTTCCAATTTGTTTCGTGAACTATATCAGATTTACAAGTTTAGAGTCTTTTCAGTTAGAATCTTTCATTTATCTTTTCAGTGATCTTTTCAAATAAAATCACATAATCTTTTCATTAATCTTCTCAATTAAAATCTTTTTAACAATCTTTACAAATAAAATCTTTTGAATAACCTTTTTAATAATCTTTTCAAACAGAATCTTTTCAATAAAAGCTTCTACTACGAGTCATTTGTTCTCGAAAGACGGGAAATAGTTCTATGTAATTATGTTTTGTAAACCATATCAGGCTGGCAACGAGCCTTAGCTCACGCTACAATACAAGGAAAAAAAACATATCAGGTTCACAAGTTTAGAATCTTTTGAATAATATTTTCACATAGAATATTTTCAATAAAAGCTTTTACTTATTATTTTCTAAGAGTCATTTGTTTCCGTCGACCGGAAAAAAATTATGTGATTATCGTTGCCACTTATTCTACAAGAATTCATTGTATTGTACTTCCTTTTCATATGATTTCCCATAAAAACAACCCAAGTACTATAGCAAATGTTCGATCGATGATACACTCACCCCACTAGCTATGCAATTAAAGCTTGAAGTTAATGTTCTTGAGGCCTCTTCTACGCCATTAATCTTCTTTTCATTCACCCCAAACTTCTTCCAAACAGCAAAAGTGTATTTAGAGAAATATTCCCAATTTTTCCCCATCTTAATATATAAAATGTGATTAAAATCGTAGACGGCAAGGGGAGTTTAAATTGTCGAAAATATCTAATGGGGTAGAACTTTTTGGTGAATTGTAAGAAATGATATAACAGAAATATAATCTGAGTTCTATCTACAATAATCGAAGATTGATCGATGGGGAAGATATGGTCAACTCAATAAAAATTGGTACACGGCGACAACGACTGCCTGTAAAAAGAAGCCAGTGAAGATAACGACACTTTTTACGTGGCGCTGACAGCAATTTGTTAATGTATTAGGGACGTAAAAGAGCTCATAAACTCTTTTACGGGTTCAGTCAGCATTTGGTTGGTCCAGTATTAGTTATTGTTTTTCCGATAGTCCTAAATTAGTGAGCAATAACGCCAATTAGACCTTTTGCGCCCAGCAAATGAGCACGCTGGAAATCGGAACAATCTGAAAGAAACGTATACTAGGACAGAATGCCCATGAAAAATAACTTTTTGGCTTATTTTGTAAGAATTCTTCATTCAGGGACGAGCTATCGCCTGAATAGCACTTTCTCTTCTTTTCCTTCCAGTGCAAAAGAAAATCTAGAGTTAATTTTGAGACTTCGAGTTTCCATGACAAAATGAAACTATTGCTTTCTTTCTTGCTTGTGACTTCTTTCCTAAATATGAAAGTGACCCTAGCTACAGATTGGGTTTTCAGCACGAGCAGTCCCACCTACAGAGATACAAAATTAGTGACCGAAACGGAAAGTCCTTTCGTTCCTCATTATTTTCTCAAAGGTACTAAAAAATTTAACGTTTTATTTAATTTTCCATTGCCTTTGGACTGATTTCTTACATTTCATTTGCCATTTTCTAGGTGGAAATACGATTTCACATGTAGCCGTCGTTTGTAATAAATTCTGCGCCTCAAATGCCAGCTGTCAAGCGGTCAATCTTTACCCCAATGATACACACTATATCTGCGAGTACCTGCTGGAAAATTTCTGCAACCACCGACAAAGAGTGGCTCTGCAAACTTGGCCAGGATCGACTGTGTGGGACAAACTAACTCCCAGCATGAAACGTGGTTGTATAGACGAACAATTTGCAAATAAAACGAATTCAAGTTTCTGCGAAATCGGACGTTTCGGTTGTAATGGAACTTGGCCCAGTTGTAATAGTTGCGTCATTAGCTGCAGAAATGGCAGCCGGAAGGGTAAGAATAAATTCGAAATAGACGTTAAAGATCCAAAATTGTTACACGGAAGAAAACTCTACATAATGTCAGTGTTCCGTTTTTTTTTTAAAAAAAAGACCAGATCAGTTTGGATCAACTGATCTAGTCAAATTGGATAGATGGTACCTCGAAAATTTGCTAGGATTTGATGGCGTTTTCTGGGGAAAATTCCGATCCAATCACTGCGGAAGATTTTGAGTGGCTGCTAAAGTTACACATTGCTAGTCACGTAAACTATAGACTAATTTGGAGTTAAACATCTACACCTTTGTTCATACCGAATATGTGATCTATATTTCTGATTTAATGGATTGATCGAGCCTAGCATCTTCTTCAATCCGAATCTTCTTTTCTTTATTTTTTGATCGGAACGGAGGATTGTTGGTAAATATTCGACAATTATCTAAGATCCCGATAAAAATAAAAAACGGAACACTGCTTTACGTAAATAAATAGGTAGCGTACTTTACTAACCTTAGAAATCATTCAATCTAATCTGATTAACAACCTGACAAATTTTAAATAACAGACTGCATATTCAATTTTCAGGCTATTTTAACAACACTTTATGGCCTGAGGGACCAACCAAAGGGCCAATTTTCGCCTTTTGTTACTCGACCGCAACTATCATTATGCAGAAGCGAGTTGACTTAGCAAATGGCACTGTTTGGCCCAATTACACCATGTCGTTGGTGGACATGGGACGTTTGTCCAGCTTAGCTGTTTACACCAAACTCCGATTCACTTTCTTAGCATACGGCGGGCAAATTTACAATACCACCTATGGCAATTTCGGCATGGACATGAAAGGTACACTGATGAACGTGACATGTCACAGTTGTTCCGGACCAGATGACGGTATAAACACGCGCAACACGCCCTTAAAGCGCTCGCCTTGGGTTTACGCAAACTCTACTTGTGGCTCCTTCTGGTTCCTGAACTCTACACAAGGCGCAAAGTCAACACTGAGTTGCCCTGGCGGAGAGGTGGGCGTTTTTGGAAGTGTGGACGTTAGATCAACAGACGTAAAATACAAACAAACAGGAATACGTTGGCCTCGTGCGATCCGTGATAACAAAACGCTTTATCACGCCGAAGTTGCAATGTCTTCAACGTAAAATATGAGTTTCTTGATAGTGCACCAAACACATAAGATCTTACACAGTTTCACCCGTCGAAACACTATCTTTCTACACGTGTATGCTGGAATTTTTCTCTGACCAGTTTTCGGCCACGTGACCTACTCAACTAAAATACATTGCTCTACTAAGTTTTGATCAACATACCAACAACCCCCCCCCCGCAAAAAAGGAACTATAACACAGATATGTGCATTTCGTAGTATCGTACACTAAAGTTGAGTGTTTAGAAGATTAGGAAATGCTGTACTTTTGGATATTGAAGATGATAAATTTATACCTACAGATTTCTGCACTTCGTGCTGTGTATCCGGCAATACGTTGTACCCCATCATCTGTAGCAATGTGAGATAAGTGTTGCGGGAAGTTTTAACTCTAGCAGTCACAATTGATTGTACGAGCGTATAAATGGGGTACGCAGTTGTTCTCAATACACGTATTTCGCATGGATGCTTCCGGATTAAGACGATAATGTATGATATTTGTTTGGACTCAGGTTTGCTGTGCTTTTTCGTCTGTAGCGATCTGCTTTCTGTTTACCTACCTCGTAGCGCCATTTATAGGGCAAAAATTTTACAACAAAATATTTTTTAAAAAAATTAAAATAATATTAATATAAATATTTAATGCAAATATTAAAGAAGATTAACCAAAAGTATTGAATAATGTTAAAATAAATGAAATACAATGGAACCCGCTTAGCACCAAGAGTCCGGGACAGACCCGGCCGATTCTCCCTAAGCGGGTTTTGCGGTTATCCGAGTTGGCTATTTTTAACATCTAAATACCAATTGAGTAAAAGCAACACTATATCCTCATCTGCTTGTATTAAATAGCGTATAAACGGTATGTCTGAAAGAAATTTTAATTACAAGAAACAAATTTTATTTTTGTATTTTTGTAATAAAAATAAATCCTTCTTCAGGCAGGCAGTGAAACTATGCGAATGACATAATCAAAGTGTGAAGTTTTGTTACTCTTCCTTCCTTACCCGATGTCCCTCCCTTTAGCCTATTCCCATGTTATCCCCTTACCCTGCACCTGTGTCCTCAACTCTTCCCCCCCCCCCCTATACCTGTACACCCCCTCTCCCCGGCAATGTAGTAACTTGAGTACTACCCTGCACGCGACCCTTGTGCTGGGATTATTGACAACAAATGTACATCGTAGCTCGAAATATAGTGAGCGGCAATAGGCGCGAGCCTACGCCGGATACTCAAAAAAAAATATAAAAAAAATATGGAACAATTTTTTTTTTATAACACACTACAAACGCCGTTAAATTTTACCTACAAAAGCTGTGTAATGTATGTGCATTCCTGAGGCTGACGAAACGATAATAAAGTACTCCCAAACCCCTACGGCCAGGTGAAAGTAATAAAGCATTGCTGCGTGACACGGATCGTTTATGTCGTTTTCAAATATCGTACATTATCCATACCCGATGTCGTAAAACCCCGCCTCAAGGTACTAAGACATACATTCGTAGAAACATTTAGCTACAATCCTGTAATCAATGTAAAGATTGTCAGTAGGCCGCTTGCAAAACAGCTGCAGCTATACTCCAGTGCACCAGTTGACGTTACCACGGCCAGTCATTTTCTGCCATCCGCTCTTGTACCACTAAAACCAACTTTTTTGTGCTATTTTATAAAATTAAAGGAAGACTAAGGAGCTGAAGATTTCTTTCACAATATGAACCTGTGGGTTAATTTGCTTACGCTAATTGTCGGAATATTCCACTTTAAGACAGAAATTGAGGGTAAAACTGGGTGGAGTAACATAATAACTAGCAAATATTACTGGAATACTAAACTGGCAATGGAAACTGAAAATACAATTCCAGCTCAGAATATAAGCACAGGTATCAAGAAACGACGCGCACGTGAAAATTAACTTTGCCATATACACCGCTTACCGTACATTATTTTGATGTTTAATTCACCTTTGTCATATGAAGCGTTCTCCGAAGCTTGGGCGAGAATGATCTGTGCCAAAAAATGTGCAAACATGGAAATTTGCTTGGGTTTTAACTTCTACTTCAAGAATAACCAGTACACCTGCGAATACTTGCCGGAGAATTTCTGCTCAAAGAGACAAAGAATTGCACTTCAAGCTTGGCCAGGTGGAACTGTCTGGGACAAATTAAGTTCCGGAATGACCCATGCTTGCATTGAACAGAAATTCAACAGTACAACAAACGCAAGATATTGTGATACTGGTCTGTACGGATGTCGAGATAACTGGCCAAACTGCGACACGTGCGTTAAAACTTGTCGAGACTGTACGTTAACCTATAATGGAATTTCTGGTAAATACCTTAATCCCTTCCAGAGTCGTATTTTCTAATGAAGAAATTTTTTCAAATATCCGTTAAGTATTACCTAACCAAATGGAAAGGAAAATTAATTTTAAGGATTTGAAGGTCTTTACAACTGTACTCTCTGGCCCGAAGGACCTTTCCAAACTCCAATATTCGGCTATTGTAATAACACAGCAACGTTCATCGTAAAAAGAAACGTGGAGAAATATACTGGACGAGATTTGTCTAGGTATTTTATGCCTTTTTACGATATGTATCGGCTCTCCAAACTCAAGTTCTACAAGTCCATAATTTTCAATTTCAACGCTACTGACGGAACCAAGTATTCCTCCACCTACTCCGACTTCGCTGTCAATGCCAGCGGTTCTTTAATGAACATGACATACAAGTCTGGTAACGGGTTAGATGGTTTCTGATTATTAGGCAAACCACTGAAACCTTCACCGTTTGTGATTGTTCCTGGTCGCGTGTGGGGAAATTGTGGCTCGTTTTGGTTCTTCAATTCGAGTAAAGCGTCAGTCAATTGTCCTGGGGGCGAGGTCGGAATGTTTGGCGAATTTCAATATTCGTCCTGGTCGTGGGACCGATCCTGGTACCCAGTTGCTAACTATGGCATCCGTTGGCCAAAAGCTAAGACTGATGGGAAAATACTAATCTATGCAGATATCAAGTTCGATATTTAAGGCAGTTGCTATCCGTGTCTTAAGCGTAGTCCTCCGTAGAGTTTTGCTTCAAACTTGAAGTGTGTTTATTTGCTCCTCTAGTTTCTCTTAAAATTACAAGTTTGTTTCGGTGTCATTAATTAACATTGCATCCTATTTATAAAAATCCAAATCGGAATTATTAGTTGATAAGGTAAAGAACTACCGAAAATATTGTTTGTAAAAGCTCCCGTCTCCCTCTCGCGGAAATGTATGAAAAAAGATTTGGTCTCAACAAAATTTAACCGTAAATACGCCTACGATGGTTTTGGATAATTATTGCATTTAAAAAAGAAAAATTCAGAATTTTAGTTGCTGCTTTATACAATACATTTAAGTAAAGCTCCAAACAAGCTGTTTCTTGTTTTTCAACTTCTCTTCAGAAACTTCAGAGACTTCCTTTGTTAGCAATATTTTCTACGGTAATAAACAAGAAGCCTACAGCGTAAGAAATTAACAGTTTAAAATATGGAAACCTTATGCTTAGCATTTCTGTCTGGCGTGGAAAATCTGTGACCCGTTTTCCCCCACTCACACCTTCGGGAAAGTGTAAGTAATAAATCCCTGTGTATAATGACACGGATCGTATTTCTTCCTTTCATTCATCGTAACTAATCCACGACCAATAAAAACCACAGGTACACTGATAATAAATATCGGTTTTCCTTACTAACGTTCAGCTACAACATCGTGTTCAACATTAGCATTGGTAGTTGGCCTATTACTTAACGTTGCTATTGTTAGTCAGTACAGCAGTTAACGCTATCTCGACCAGTCGTCCTTTAATATCGCTCTAGCCTCACTAAGAACATTTGCCATTTTCTACACTAAACAGAGAAGAAGAACCGTTTTTACAGAACATGAAGTTATGGGTTTACTCTATTACTGTATTTATGGGAATATTCCATTCGACCAGAGAGCTTTACGCCAAAACTGCATGGAACAACATTATAACTAGCAAACATTACTGGAATACTAGACTGGTATTGGAAACCGAGAACCCGTTCACAGCTGACAAAATTAGCACTGGTAAGAAAAAAACAAGTGAACATTTTGAATTTTATTTTTTTCTTTTTGATGACTTATTTAATGTTTAATTAATTGGTACTTGAAAAGATTTGTCAGACACATGGGCGAGAATGATCTGCGCTAAAAAGTGTGCCAACAGCAATACTTGCCTCGGTTTCAACTTCTACGCTAACAGTAGCCAGTACGTTTGCGAGTACTTGCCCGAGAATTTCTGCTCGAACAGACAGAGAATTGCTCTCCAAGCTTGGCCAGGTGGAACTGTCTGGGACAAATTAAGCTCCAGAATGATCAAAGCTTGCATTGACCAGAAATTCGACAGTACGAAAAACATAACTTATTGTGATACTGGTCGATACGGATGCAACGCGGTTTGGCCTAATTGCAATACCTGCGTTAAAACTTGCAAAGACTGTAAAAAGATTTACAGTGGAACTTCCGGTAAATACCACATTTCCTTCCTAGAAAACTTGATTTTTCCTTCAGACGATTTTTTTTTTCAGCATCTCATGATATCCTGCCGAACGAAATTCGAATGAAAACTGACCAAATATTTTTCAGGTCCATACAACTGTACTCTCTGGCCCGAAGGACCTTTCCAAGCTCCGATATTTGCGTTTTGTGATAGCGCAGCAACATTCGTCGTACAAAGAAGCGTGGACAAATCTACCGGACGCAATTTGTCCAGTTATTTGATGTCTTTGTACGACATGTATCGTCTCTCCAAGTTCTCGTCGTACAAGTCCATGATTTTCAACTTCAAAGCAACTGACGGAACCAAGTACACCTCCATCTATGTCAACTTTGCAATCGACTCCAAGGGTTCTTTAATGAACATGACATACAAGTCTGGTAACGGACAGGACGGTTTTAGATTATCAGGAAAACCTTTGAAACCTTCACCTTTTGTGATTGTCCGTGGCCCGTGGTGGGGAAATTGTGGTTCATTTTGGTTCCTGAACGCGACTCAATCGTCGGCAACTCTGTTTTGCCCTGGCGGCGATGTCGGAATGCTCGGTGAAGTTAATTTTTGGTCCTGGGACCAACTTACGAAATTTGGCATCCGTTGGCCAAAGGCTAAGACTGACGGTAAAGCACTGATCTACGCAGATATCAAGTTCGATGTTTAAGAAAGTTGTTGTCCATGTGTGACTTTAGCGTAGTCATAACTAGAGCTTATTTTGGAAATTCAAGTCTTTGTTTGCTCATTCGCTGTATCTTTAAAATATTAAATATTAAAATTAAAATATTTAAAATACATGCCTGTTTTATCATCTACTGCAAAACTTGAAAAAAATACGTGTGATTCCATATATTTGACCACAGCCCTTTAAAAATGTAAAAAGTAACCGCCCTTAAACTTGCTAGCCAGATATGTCTTAAGCGTATTACTTCGTAGAGTTTTGCTTCGAAATGAGTCTATTTATTGCTCTCCTGCTATCTTTTTAAATTACACGTTTGCTTTGGCGTCGTTATTTGACATTGTACCGTACGAAATTCCAATTATATTATACATTTATTAAAGCTCCAGACAAGCTGTTTCTGATTTTCCGGTCTCTCTTTGTAAAACGCATAATTTTCTTTCACTAGCAATATTTTCTACTGTAATAAACAAGGAAGCTGCAAAGGTGAGAAATGAGTAGTTTAAAATATGTGTATTTCCAGGTGTGTTTCAGTAATGTAAACTCTAATATGCAGTGACTGAAGTCATTTGTTTCTGTTTTTCGTCGTTTTATTTTCTTCAAAGCAAGCAATACAAAAAATGCATGGCATTATATAAGGGAAATACAAGGAAGAAACATGAGACACACATAGAAACACACTCAACTACATTACGAAAACAAGTCTTCTCTCTCTCTCTCTTCGTTTTCTGTAGGGTAACGTACAAGTGTCCTTCGAATCTACTTTTCCCTAGGCTATAAAAAAGGACAAAGCCCCATAAAAAACGAATGCACCGAACACCGGAAGTTATTCAATACATTACTTGGAGATTCGTCGATACAAGCCGTGGAATTCGACATTCGGCCTACATGAATTACTGCAAGGACGTACTGAGAGTTCTTCGAGTCCTCAGCCTTGATGATCTATTCTTTTGTTTGGTACTTTTATTACCCTGAATACGAAAGGTCACAGACCGTATAAACCAGTGAACGAGGCGGAAATGCAGCTCACCCTATTGTATATGCTATTATTGTATAATGTAGTAATCTCAAGAACACGGGCAGTTACTCCGAGAAAATCGTTGCTTCTACACGTATCTAGTTCAACAAAACTCTATTAGATCACAAGCACAAGTACTATCAAGTGAACCAGAAAGTTTACCCAAAACTCTCTAAATGAAAAAAATAATTATTGCTACTGTAAGAACATATTTAGTGATGACTTTCATCATAAAGAGCGCTACATCGATGCAATGGTATTACATGGCTACCAGTAAAGCTTACAAGAACACAAAACTTGTAGTGGAAAACGTGCCTCCGTTCCTGACACAATACATTAGCAAAGGTACAAATAAGTAAATTCAATATCCCATATCTTTTTCTTTTTTAGAATTGAAAATTATGTCAAAAACGTTTCATTAATTAACTCATTTATTTTTCAAATTCATTTCGTCGTATAGAGCATTCTGTTGCATGGGCCAGGATCCTTTGCAGTCAAACTTGTGCCAAGAATACTGGATGCGTCGTTTTCAATTTCTACTCTACAAACACTTCGTACGTGTGCGAATTCCTCAACCAGAGTTTCTGCTCACCCAACCAACGGATCGCTTTACAGGCTTGGACTGGGAGTACTGTCTGGGATAAGTTAAATTCGACAAATTCCGAAGCTTGCATTGAACAGAAATTATCTAACACGAGTACTGGACATTACTGCCAAATCGGACGTTCCGGTTGTCAAGGCGTCTGGCCAAACTGCGACTCTTGCGTTCAGACTTGCAAAGACTGCTTCGCACTTAACAACCAAAGTGGTACGTTAATTGTCCTGACTTACTAAACTTAGTAATGGCGATAAATTATAAAAATAAAATATTTTGTACGTTAATTGTCCTGACTTATTAAACTTAGTAATGGCGATAAGTTATAAAAATAAAATATTTATGTCCTCTGACGCATTTAATAATGTCCTTAATACATTTACTAATTTACTTTAGTAAATTAATTAAAGGGATAACTTATAAAAATAAATAAATATAGTAATGGCCTTTAATCAATTCAGTAATAACCTTCGCGAGTTCTGGAACGTATTTTTAAGAGTATTGTACACTTGCCTTGCGAATAAAATGCTTTCGTTACGTTCTAGGTCCTTATAATTGCACTTTGTGGCCAGAGGGAGCCTTCCAGCGACCGATTTTCGCCTTTTGCGACAGAACGTCCATTTTCCTGATACAACGCAAAGTTTTGCTTGATGAAGGTCGCGTAGCGTCGGATTACCTCATGCCTTTCGAGGATATGAGTCGCCTAAACAAACTGCGTGCTTATAAATTTGTTACTTTTACGTTTACCAGCACAACTGGCACAAACTTTACAGCAAAGTACGAGCATTTTGCCATTGACGACAACGGCACGTTATCAAACATAACTTTCACGAAAGGCAGGGACGGTTTCAAGACTGGAGCTAAACCTCTGAAGCCTGCACCTTTTACAATGAGCCAATCCAGTGACACGTACAATTGCGGATCATTTTGGTTACTCAAATCGACGCACGGTAAGGAAGCTAATCGGAATTGTCCAGGAGGAGGCGTTAATATGTTTGGCAAAGTTATAAAGACACGCCAGAAAACAGATACTGGCATTAAATGGCCGCAAGCCACATCTGAGAAGGCAGTTCTAGTTTACGCCGATATGCAAATGGGCGTTTAAGAAATCTTTTTATTTTTGTAAATTCAAACGGTGTGTGCCTGTTGTATGTTTGTGATAAATGCGGATCTCACACCGATGCTTGGCACCGCAAAACAATTCTTTTTACTTACTGTCCTGTACTAGGAATTACACGTCATTACAAGTTTACGTATAATTACTGCAAGACTTCCACGTCGTGTGTTTAATACCCAGTTACCCAATGTTGTTCCTTAACTTTTAATTCGCGACAGAAATATAAACAACCAACAGCAGTTGAAGGCCTACGCTGTGCTCCAATAAGAATTTATTAATAGAAATTTGTAATGCGTACCAGACCTGGGCAAAGTCAAGGTAAATGAAAGTCAAGTCCAAGTCAAAAAGATATAACTTGGACACATTACAGTCCTGAAATTCAATAAAGTTCTTTTATGGTGCCCATCCGAAATTTTAGGTCGCCCTCTTTTGACCCTTTTGAACTTCTGAATAGAGGAGACAAGGATAACAGTGACAGTTAGTTCATTTTCTTCGAATGATTTCGTTAGAACGAGAACTTGTCAAGAATTAAAATGAAGCCGTCATACATAGTGTCGCTAATTAAATTTTGATTTAACATTGTTAAAGATAGAAAGGCTGTTTAACACCTTCCAGCACACAAAAAGATGCCTTACGGCCACATATTGAGAGTAGATCGATATCGATCCAGTGGTTCTTTCCATAGTACGACTTTCGGAATTTAGGTTTTGTAACACGTTTCAAGAGAGATTTCTAATTACTTCCACTGCCAGAACTTTACCACCTTTCGATTATTTTTCAAAGGAGCTTTGAAAGATACAGCAACATAGAAGTACCTTTAAAAGTCTTCTTTAACGCACTTTTCAAAAAGGTAATACGTAAAGCATCGTGTAACGTGGCACAAATTGTACATCTCCCTTGCAAAAGTCGTAAATAATATATTGTACGCGTACTTCTGGGTAGTAAAACCACATAAAAACAGTAATGACATCTGTTGTTGTCCTTTTTTCCTAACTTTCAGCTATGACACCGTGGTCACCTTTAAAAAAGGGAGTTGAACTTTACACCAAGCTACTCCATTGTAAGTCAGTTTATCAGTTAGCTTTACCACGACCAGTCGTCCCTTCGGTATCCATTCTAGAACCATTAAAGAAATCGATTTGTTTCGGAACTATTACATACAATTAAAAGAAGACTAACAGATTCAAAGATTTCTTTCGGAACATGAAGCTGCGTGTTTCTTTTCTTTCATTACTCCTCGGAATTTTTCATTCTGCTCGGGAGCTTAAAGGAAAATGTGAATGGAACAACATGGTAAGTAGCAAGCATTACTGGAATACTAAACTTGTACTGGAAACCGGAACTCCGTTAGTGGCTGACAAAATGAGTACAGGTACCAAGACAAAGACATCAAAACTTAGATTTCATCCTTTTTTTGTATCACGACTTTTTTTCAATTCTTGATTTACTGGGACCAAAAGAATGGTCTGAATTTTGGGTGAGAATGCTTTGCGTCAAAAAGTGCGCAAAAATCCAAACCTGTCTGGGCTTTAACTTCTACTCCAATAGAAGCCAGTACGTTTGTGAGTACTTGCCCGAGAATTTCTGCTCGAATAGACAGAGAATTGCGCTTCAATTGGCCAGGCGGAACTGTCTGGGATAAATTAAGTCCCGGAATTAAAAAGGCTTGCATCGAGCAGAAATTCGCCGATACAATAAATACACGCTATTGCGATACGGGACGATATGGATGCCGTGCGATTTGGCCAAACTGCGATACGTGCGTTAAAACTTGCCGAGACTGTAACTCTACTTATAATGGAACTTCCGGTAAATAACATAATTTCTTAATGGGGAATCTGATCTTCAATTCATGAAATTGTTACTAATATCTTGTTTCATCTTATCTTTATTTGACTTTCTGCCTTACTTTACAAAACACAGTCGATACTGTAAAAAAATAAAAAAATATTCAGGTCTTTACAACTGCACACTGTGGCCAGAAGGACACTTTTCAAGCTCCGATATTCAGTTTCTGTGACAGCACAGCAACATTCGTCATAAAAAGGAACGTTGACAACTATACCGGAGGAGACTTGTCAAGGTATTTAATGCCTTTGTATGACATGTATCGGCTCTCCAAGCTCCAGTCGTACAAGTCCATGATTTTCAATTTCCGAGCTACTGACGGAACCAACTACTCTTCAACCTATGCCAACTTTGCTATCGATTCTAAGGGATCTCTAATGAACATGACATACAAGTCTGGAAACGGGCAAGACGGTTTTCGATTATTAGACAGACCACTGAAACCTTCACCGTTCGTGATTCCCCGTTACCTGTGGTGGGGAAATTGTGGCTCGTTTTGGTTCCTCAACGCGACTCAATCGTCGGCAACTCTGTTTTGCCCTGGCGGCGATGTCGGAATGCTCGGTGAAGTTAACTTTTGGTCCGGGGACCAACTTACGAAATTTGGCATCCGTTGGCCGATAGCTACTAATAACGGGAAAATACTGATCTATGCAGACATCAAGTTTGACGTTTGAAGTAATTGTTATCCATATGTGACTGAAACAATTTGATTGAACAAATACTCGCATTATATGGCCATACTGAACACCTGAGCTTTTCCCGATGTTTGGTGCCACAAACCCATTCTGTTTGTTTACTGTATTGCACTAAGAATTACAAGACATTGCAAGCTTATATGTATTACTGCAAGAAATTTGAATATATTACGCGTAATTACGTCTATTTGACCACAGCCCTTTAAAAATGTAAAAAGTAACCGCCCTTAAACTTAGCACTAGTGCGTCCTTTTCGATTCGAAAATTCTTGCTCAGGGAGTCGTAACTTTCACATTTTGTTACCTTAGAGGTCAATAAAAGGTTTTGTTATGGTGTTCCTACCGCTGACAAACTTTTCCAATATTCGATTCTGGTCCCTTCACGTTTAACCTAAACGCTAGCGCAGGTCAACCGGTATTTTATAAAAAAGTGTCCAGTAACGATAGTTACGTATTGCTGGCAGGATTAAAAAAATATTGCTCCCAATTGCCATGAATCTGAATAGCTCGAAAACCAAATTCCTTTAGTCCTTCTTAGAAGAAAAATCTTCATTTTAGCGTTTTGTGGGCTTTACACATAATCCCAGGAATGAATTGCAAAAAAAAAAATAAAAACGAAGACAAACCCTTATTGTATATTTTACACGCTCGTTTAACGACTACACGGAATTTCAACACTTCCTCGAGCGTCGACGTGGAAAAAATATATTACAATCAATTCCCTCTTGTTGCAATGCGTAGTTTCTGCCACAGGTCTTACCTCGCCTGACCTCCATAGCAGAGAATGTATATATATATTATTTATTACGCCGTTTAACTGGAACATTTTCGGCTATCAATAATGATTATCGGATTAGGCAGTTTGACGGTATTTTCCCAGATCATTTCCTGATTCGATGTATCCGAGACTAGTCACCTTTTACTAGTGTTCCTACTTCCTCTTCAGGAGTTGTGCATTTTCAGCGATTAAGAGTTATCTGTTAAAAAACTATAAATTTTCTGAGTGGAGACATGCAGCAAATGATTCTCTTCTTCGCTCTGTTTATTATTATGTCGAATTTTCAGTGCAGCGAAAACGCTTTGACCGAATGGACCACCTTCGTAACTAGTACACACTACGCGAATAAGAAACTGGTACTCGAAGCCTGGAATCCTTTCAAGCCTCAGTACATTAACAAAGGTTCATAGAGGGAAAAAATATTTAATCTAAAATGCAATTTTTTTGCCTGGTCTGTACGTATTTTTTTCCAGGAAGTAATTCAGCAATGATGGCGCAAGTGATGTGCAACAGAATTTGCGCCCACAATCCAAAATGTGTGGCACTAAACTTTTACTCCATTGCTACACATTACGTTTGCGAGTACTTGCCGGAAAATTTCTGCATAAAAACGCAAAGGCTCGCGCTTCAAGCCTGGCCTGAAGGCCAAGTGTGGGACAAATTGCGCCCGGGCACGAAATCGGCTTGTATTGACCAGAAATTCGCAAGTAATACTACGAATAATTATTGCGAAATCGGTCGCTCGGGTTGCCAAAGTGTTTGGCCTCATTGCGATACTTGCGTTCAATCCTGCAGGAACTGCTCGACCCTTTACGGCAAATCTGGTAATTTCACAAGCTGTTCGTTTCAGGTCACTGCATACTGCCTTGTCTTTATAAACAAATGACACAGAGAACTTTCGCTGACGATTTTGCATTTGTTGAATTTTAAACAAAAGTTTCCGGAAAGTTTTAGCTGATAGTTCCTTTAATTTAATAATGAAACATTTCGAAAAAATTCTAGTAATTTTTAATCGCTCAAGAAATTTCGCAGAATTTTCCAAAAATTCAGACTTTTAACATTTAGCATAATCAAATTAAAGGCATTATTATGAAACCAAATTTTGTTATTGAACAAAATTATTTTTATTAAACAGAATTATTGTTATTGAAAAAAGTATCGGTATTGAAAATAATATTGTTACCGAAAACTATTTTCATTGAGCAACACTACATTAAAACATTCGAATACTAATTAAACAAAATTTTATTATATCTTCGTTTAAGGTCTCTATGAATGCACTTTCTGGCCAGAAGGACCTTTTAAAAGACCAATTTTCGGCTTCTGTGAATCACGAGCGACTATCTTAATAAAAAGAAAAGTTTTTCTGATTGGCCAAGGCTATGCATCGCCAGATTACCGTATGCTTTTTGAAGATATGAACCGTTTGTACAAATTGGGCGTCTACAAATGTATCGCATTTACCTTCACGAATACCAGAGGCAAAAATTATACCGCTGCGTACGAGAATTTTGCCATTAGTAAGTCTGGTACATTGTCGAATATGATCTTCAGGCAAAGTTCAGGCACCGATGGTTTTAAAACTGGATCTATCCCGCTCAAAGCCGCCCCCTTTACATGGAATACGCCGAGTTTATTCTATAATTGTGGACCTTTTTGGCTACTCAATTCGACTCAAGGAACAATTGCAAACGAGTACTGCCCTGGTGGGAAAGTTAACATATTTGGCAATGTGATAAATACGATGTTGTATAAGGATACCGGCATTAAGTGGCCAAAGGCGACAACTGAAGGGGCAATTTTGAACTACGCTGAGATGAAGATGGATCTTTAAACGATTTTGCCTGGTTTTTCAAACAATTACACAAATATACTGGCTCGTAACTTTTGCCATTTACGCTGTAACAAGTTTCCCATGTCCACTGCTTTTTTTCAATGGCGTGTAACTCATCGTGTACGTTCTATAGATTTTGTGTAGCTAGTTGTACTTTGCAGTCTCTCTTTCGTGTTACTGTTATGACAATACATTGTTTATTAGGCGAAAAATGAATATATCCTACAAATGTCAAACACTTGTTGTCAAGTGTACAGTTAAAACTGACAATTGTACATAACAATCTTGAATCACCAAACGGTTCGTAATTTTCTATTTTCTTTTCTAGGCATCGCACATAACTTAGGTCTTCCTTTAGATAATTAAAGTACGTACTTCTCACACCCTATAAGCTTTCTTTTCTAAATAACCAGTGTGTGACGTAGATTCCAGAGGCAGGTAACCTTCTACGAATACTTTTCTAACCCCTTGGACAGTTGAACGTAATAAAACATGGATCACCGTTCCACGAGTCGTAGCCCTCCTTTTAATTACGTAAATAACCCAGCTCCCCTGCGACAAAAAATACGTAAAAATAGTAGTCGTTTATACTGGTCTTTATTTCTAACATTTAGAGAGAACATTGTGCTTGCTATCAATATCGACAGTGGGTATCTGCCTCGAAGATGTAACTGCACGTCAGTTCGTCAGTTAATGTTAACACAGTCAGTTGTCCTTTGATATCGCTTTTGGGAAACAATTGGCGCTGTTTTGCGCCTTTCTCTTACAGAAGAAAATATAAAATAAATTCAAAGTGAAATAATTCTTTCAGACTATGAAGCTAAGGGTTGGTTTGTTTTCTTTACTTGTGGGAATTTTCCGTTCTAACGGAGGGCTTGAGGCGAAAATTACATGGAACAACATTATAACTAGCAAGTATTACAAGGATACTAAACTGGTACTGGAAACCGAAAACCCGTTTCCAGCTGACACAATAGGCGCAGGTATCAAGAGACAAGACGTGAACATTTCGTGTTAGTCCTTTCGCTTACGTTATCCTTCTTTTTATTTTCAATTCACTTGTCCTTGGAAAGACCTGTCGGAAGCTTGGGCGAGAATGACCTGCGCCAAAAAGTGTGCCAACAACAATACCTGTCTGGGCTTTAATTTCTACTCCATGAGTAGTCGGTACGTTTGCGAGTACCTGCCCGAAAATTTCTGCTTCAACAGACAGAGAATTGCTCTTCAAATTTGGCCTGGGGGAACTATCTGGGATAAAATAAGTTCCAAAATGACGACGGCTTGTATTGAACAAAAATTCGCCACTATAACTAGCGCCGATTACTGCAAAACTGGTCGGTATGGATGCCGCATGACGTGGCCGAATTGCGACACGTGCGTTAAAACTTGCAGTGACTGTAAGAGGTCTTACAGTGGAACGTCAGGTAAATATAATATTCTGTTCATGAAAAATCCCATTTCTAATCCGATTTTTTCAGCGTCCTTTTACATAAAAAGCGTATTATTATTAGTTCAGTAAACGAGAACCAAAACAATAAAGTAACAATTTCCAGGCCTTTACAACTGTACTCTCTGGCCCGAAGGACCATTTCAAGCTCCGATATTCGGATTCTGCGACAAAACAGCAACTTTCGTAGCTAAACGGGACGTCGATAAATCAACGGGGTTAGAATTGTTCAACTACTTTATGTCTTTGTACGATATGTATCGTATCTCCAAGCTTCAGTCGTACAATGCCATGGTATTCAACTTCCAAGCTACTGACGGAACCAAGTTTTCCTCCGTATACGAAAACTTCGTTATCGATTCCAATGGGAATTTAATGAACATGGTTTATAAATCTGCTAACGATCAAGACGGTTTCGGATTAGGGCGCAACCCACTGAAACCTTCACCGTTTGTGATCGTTTCCCCCAATTCGTCGGAAAATTGTGGTTCGTTTTGGTTCCTCAACTCGATTCAATCATCGGCAACACAGACTTGTCCTGGTGGCGGAGTTGGAATGCTTGGCGAAGTGAACATTTCGTCGTCGGAACTCACCAAATACGGCATCCGTTGGCCACAAGCTCAGATAAAATCGAAAAAGTTAAATTATGCAGATATTAAACTCGACGTTTAACGCAATTACTGCTTGGGTCGTTGAATTATTACTGTAGTACTCAGTAGAAGCTCGTTAGAGCATACAAGGGCTTTTCTCTTCTTTACCTTGCGTTAATCTTTATGTTTGTCTAGAGTGAGTACTTTCCAACACTTTGTACCACCAATAAGTTGCATCTGTAATTTCTATTTCATTTACACTACGAACGCAAATGACGGAGGTCATACGTAAAAATTCACACAAAATATTACTGCACAGGGTCTTTCGTTTCCTGTTATATTCGCTTGCTATCAATACTCTTACGAGAATTCTCCCTTACGCTACAATTTTGCGACAGTTTAAAACTTAAATATTACCAAGGATAGCAGTCAGTTATCATCTGCTCTTACGCCCTTAAAATTCTGATTCAAATTGCTGATTGTGATTAAACCCTCCTAATTCCGTGGAATCACCTTTGCTTAAAACTAAATAAAAGTACATTGATACGAATCCCAAAGGCACATTGATACACGTGTATGGTTTTATATAATATATTTTTCATGCTCACGCAACATTAATTATCACTTGCAAAATATATAATCTGCTGGCCCAGAACTTCAACCGAATAAAAAAAACAATTTATGCGGATATCAAGTCAGACTTATTGCGGAAACGGAAAATTTTTTTGACGGTAAGGTACAATATTAACGTAGTTCTCAATACATGTAAAAACCTTGATCAATAAAACCCTCTGTGAGGCACACGGACAGTTCTTCTTGGAAACTGACTGCGTAGTCAAACTAAATCCTTGTTTATATGAGAACACCACATCAGCTGTGTCACAAGAACACATGTTTTTTAATGCAACAAGTTCAGCATGTTGCTGTTTCTGATAAGTCCGGAAGATCAGTATAAGGACTGAATACAACGTAAATTCCCAAGCCAGGTAAAGAATACTAACTTTACCACCTTTCCTTAACCCATTTGGGTAGTTGAAAGTAATAAAGCAAGGTGCATCATGACATAAGTCATATCCCTTTTTTATAGATAGCTTTAACAACCCAGGTCATACGCGGCGAATCCATATAAAAGGTAATATTTATTAATGGTCTTCATTCCTAACATTTAGCTATAACATCGTGCTTTGTTATTGATATAGACGATTTATTACTTCCAGCTGCGTTTGGAAGTCAGTTTATTAGGTAACTTTACCACAGTCAGTCGTCCTTTGATACCGGCTTGTAGAACACAGCAGACGCTGGTTTTCACTATACTGTTACACATAAAGAAGAAAAGTACCAAGAGTTCTGTGAGGACATGAAGCTACGGATTCATTTGATTCTCATATTTATGGGAATGACACATTCTTACCAAGGGTTGGGCGCGAAAACTGGATGGAACAATATTATTACTAGCAAGCATTACTGGCATACCAGATTAGTGCTGGAAACCGAAAACCCGTTCACACCTGACGAAATCAGCGCAGGTATCAGCAAAACAAGTCTTCAACATTTTGAATTAACCTTTTTCCTTTTGGATTACTTCTTTTCATGCTGAATTAATTTGACATCGGAAAGATCTGTCGGACATTTGGGCGAGAATGATCTGCGCCAAAAAGTGTGCCAACAGCAATGCTTGTCTGGGTTTCAACTTCTACGCTAATGGTAGCCGTTACGTTTGCGAGTACTTGCCCGAGAATTTCTGCTCGAACAGACAGAGAATTGCTCTCCAAGCTTGGCCAGGTGGAACTGTCTGGGACAAATTAAGTCCTGGAATGACCAATGCTTGTATTGAACAGAAATTCAACGCTACGGCGACCACAAATTATTGTAATATTGGTCGGTATGGATGCCGCACAACTTGGCCGAACTGCGATCTGTGCGTTAAAACTTGCCAAGACTGTAAGAAGAATTATAGTGGAACTTCCGGTAAATACCACATTTCCTTCCTAGAAAACCTTACTTTTAATTCAAATAAATGTTCCAATACATAATGATATACTGCTTAATAAATTGCGAACGAAAACTAACGAAAAAGATTTTCAGGTTCATACAACTGTACACTCTGGCCCGAAGGACCTTTCCAAGCTCCGATATTTGCGTTTTGTGATAGCGCAGCAACATTCGTCGTACAAAGAAGCGTGGACAAATCTACCGGACGCAATTTGTCCAGTTATTTGATGTCTTTGTACGACATGTATCGTCTCTCCAAGTTCTCGTCGTACAAGTCCATGATTTTAAACTTCAAAGCAACTGACGGAACCAAGTATTCCTCCACCTATGTCAACTTTGCAATCGACTCCAAGGGTTCTTTAATGAACATGACATACAAGTCTGGTAACGGACAGGACGGTTTTAGATTATCAGGAAAACCTTTGAAACCTTCACCTTTTGTGATTGTCCGTGGCCCGTGGTGGGGAAATTGTGGCTCGTTTTGGTTCCTCAACGCGACTCAATCGTCGGCAACGCTGTTTTGCCCTGGCGGTGGTGTCGGAATGTTCGGTGATGTTAATTTCTTGTCCTCTGACCAACTTACGAAATATGGCATTCGTTGGCCAAAAGCTAGTGCTGACTGGAAAGTACTGATATACGCAGATATCAAATTCGACGTTTAGGACAGCAGTTGTCCAGAAATGCTTTCAGCGTAGTCCTTCGTATGGTTCGTTTTCCGCGATGAGAAAACCTTTTCAGCGAAAATAAAAGAAATAAAAAAAAACAATGAGGCATCGTGAATTACTCACTTATTATTCAATGTATTCAACAATTTCCCGCACTACACCAAAGCCTAATTGCGTTAAACATCATATGAAGATAACAACAGGCCAATTTTAATTTTCCGGGCTTTTTTAGGAAACTCGTAAATTCCCTTCATGTCACTTTTCCGCTAGGCTACGAAACAAGAACACAGAAACTTGGGGAACGATTTTATCAAACGTTCGAAAGTTCTTCACTACGGTACGTTGAAATTATTCGATCCAAGCCATGTAAATGTAACAGCCTGTACAAATTACTGCAAGCAAATTTCGAAAATTTCTCGAGGCTTCGAGGATCCACCAGCCAGCTTTAGACAATTTTCTCTTACTTTTCAAGCAATAAAACAGTGAAATAGTGTGCCTTTACTCGTGAAGAAACTCGCCAATGTATAACTATTTCTTCTTGTCATGTACGTTTCCAGTGAGTTTTTATTGTTTGTATTTCGCAGTTTCCCATGCTATCACTACGGCAATACATTATATCAGTGAAAAAGGAATAATATTTTTTACCATAGAGCCTCTGTGGTTAACTATCCATTTCAAGCTGGTGCTCCTCGGAAAATATCTTGAATCAACGCAAACGGTTCTGAAATCCTTTTCAGTATAATTCAACTATCAGGAATAGTTTAGGACGTTCATTGCAAAATCACACGCTGCCTTCGCAAACTTACATTGATCTAATTTTTTCTGCATTTATAATTTACAACACTCTGTGCCACCTGGAAACTGCTTCTGCAATACACGCATTTAAGGCTACGATGCACCTAAGCATAGTATAGGGGAATCACATGTTACACGGCATCAGCGATTTCACCAAAACCATTCAGTAATTTCACTAAATACTTTCGACAGTACAGTTTGGGATCATAATATCTAGTGCACATCGTCAAGATTTTCTTTAAAACCATATTATTCAATTCGTAAAAAGCGAGTCAAATTCAGTTTTGTGTAGAAAAGCAGTTTTCAACATTCGATCGCAAGGTTCAGTACAGCCACTTAAAAGTATTCACTTACCGAAAACGGAATTTAAATCCTACATTTAGTTTTGAAGTTGTCACCTAGTAAACGTCAGTAAACTATCGTATTTAAGTAAAAATTCCGAAACTACTGCTTTCCAGAGAAACTCGTATTTATGTCAAAGTTCAATAAGCCGAAATTATGTTGCTAAGTTTTTCCTTGCTTGTAATGTAACCAACTCATCCAATCAATTTCAAATTTAGTGATTAAAGCAAGACAATGGACTACTACGTGTTTTCACTAGAATATTGCGCCAGAGCTAGAAACCTCCTACATGCAATAAATAAATAAAGAACCTGCTGTAAAGGGAATATCTGAACCGAACGGTCACAGTAATAGCTACCATTATTGACGTGTACAGATAAAAATTCCATAAAATTGCTTAATTGTCGAATGGAGTACGCCCTTAACGTGAAATATTCTTTTACTGGAACACTAATATGTAGTAAAAGTTACCGATACGCAATGTACCATTTCACGGACCCTTGCGTGAACTAATCCACGAGTTTTCAGGTATATCTGACCCCTAATATCAAACTACGACCTCGATCATTAAACCTAAGTAGAAACACGTCAAAGTGACTACAAAATAAGATATTTTTCATGAAGTCCAGCTACTGTCAAACTTTTTAGCGGTATTCCCTTCATTTATGCTTTTTGAGTCACAAACAGTGGTTGTGTTCGGGAAAAAGGCAATATAAACAGTTTTAGATAGTACTTTCATTAGTCATTTAAAGTTCTAGAGTTCAAGTACGTTGGACAGTTTTGCTTTTCGGGTATAATTTACCCACACACTGAAGAACGGACCAAAAGGTACAGTGCCTGGTATAAAAGATCTGAAGCTCGGAAGGTCGTTTCAACTCACGAAGGAACTGCTGGAGGAAAAAGACGGCTGTGTTCACTCCAAGACCAATTTTCCTTTCACACTTATACAAAAATTCTGTTAGGATAACATTGTAACGCTGAAAGAAAAAAAATCCAACGTGTTGTTTAGAATGGCATGGGAAAAATTGATAAGCTCTCTTCATTGTCTCTTGTTTGTTTCTGTGACACCTGACAGTACGGCATGGAGTTCATACGCCACAAGCAGACAATACTACAACACGAAACTTGTTACTGAGACGGGAAACCCTTTTCCATTGCTGAAAATTGACAGTAAGTTTTGTTTCCTAACTTTCATTTAAAAAAAAATCATGATTTCTGTCACGGTATCTAAACGATATTATGGAACCGAACAGGAAATTCACCTTCCTCGTCTAGCATAACTTGCAATGCGTTCTGTAACAGTAATGCGTCATGTTTGGGGTTCAATCTGTATCCCACGGAAGCGTACTACGTTTGTGAGTTCCTGGTTGAGAACTTCTGCTCGAATAGACAGAGAATTGCTCTCCAAGCTTGGTCAGGTGGAATTGTCTAGGACAAATTAGTACCCGGAATGACAAAAGCTTGTATCGAACAGAAATTCGACAGTACAACGACCACAAATTATTGCAATATTGGTCGGTATGGATGCCAGACGAATTGGCCGAATTGTGATACGTGCGTTAAAACTTGCCAAGACTGTAAGAAGAATTATAGTGGAACTTCCGGTAAATACCACATTTCCTTCCTAGAAAACTTGATTTTTCCTTCAGACGATTTTTTTTCAGCATCTCATGATATCCTGCCGAACGAAATTCGAATGGAAACTGACCAAATATTTTTCAGGTCCATACAACTGTACTCTCTGGCCCGAAGGACATTTCCAAGCTCCGATATTCGGGTTTTGCGACAGCACAGCTACGTTTGTAGTACAAAGAAACGTGGACGAATATTCCGGACGAGACTTGTTCAGGTACTTAATGCCTTTGTTCGATATGTATCGGCTCTCCAAGCTCCAATCGTACAAATCCATTATTTTCAACTTCAAAGCTACTGATGGGACCAAGTACTCCTCCACCTATATTAATTTCACAATCGACTTAAGTGGTTCTTTAATGAACATGATGTACAAGACTGGTAATGGGCTAGACGGTTTTCAATTAGGAGGTAAGCCACTGAAACCTTCACCGTTTGTGTTTGCTCCCGATTTGGGGGGTAATTGTGGCTCATTTTGGTTCCTCAACTCGACTCAATCATCAGCAATACTAAGTTGCCCTGGCGGCGAAATCGGAATGTTCGGTGATGTTAATTTCTCGTCTTTATACCAAATAACGACATATGGCATCAGTTGGCCAAAAGCTAGGACTGACGGGAAAGTGCTGATCTACGCAGATATCAAGTTCGATGTTTAAGACAATCGCTATCGGGATGTGACGTTCTCGTAGTCCTCGGTAGTTTTTTTCTTGTACTAAAGGTTCTTGTTTGCTCCTCTACTGTCTCTTTAAATCACATGCTTGTTTTGTCACTATTTAACATTGTGCCAGAAGAATTGCTTCTTACACTATACCTCTAGTAAAACTTCAAATATATTTCCCCCCGACTGCCTTAAGTAAATGCATTTTTTAAACTATTAGATTTGTTTCTTGGCTAGAAATAAGAAACATAAAACGTAAGAAATGTATGGGCCGAACTACGAAGCTTATCCAACTCAATGTTTCACATTGTTCTTGGCGGGGAGTGTGAAAGTTGTGCTCGTTTTGGGTTCCTCAATTCGACTCAGTCATCAACAACTGAGTTGTCTTTACAACGGCGCTGAAATGCTTGGTGAAGTAATATTTCGTTTTACCTTACAGACTACGGTATTCGTTGGTCAGGAGCTCAACTAAATTTGAAAACGCTAATTTATACAGATATTAATTTTGATGTTTAAGAAAGTGCAGTCCAGAAGGTTTTCCGTAGACGTCTTTTGTACGACATTTTCATCTTCACTATGTTTTTCTTCAGCCGTTTGCTAAAATATCTTCGAGTATTACGGCACAGGCTGATGGCACAGGTACTATCTTAAGTAATACAGTAGGCCAATTTTGTTCAAAGGTCAATACCCGGGAATGTGGTATAGTGAAAACTACACAGACACATTGGAGCCAATAAGTTCTAATGCTCGCTTCGTTTAATGCTTACATAAATCTACGTAACATAATATACGGGCGAAATAACAAATTAATGGCCTTACCATGGTGGATTTCCTCCATTCTGCTGTTCGTTTGCAATAACTACTCCACTAGGCTGTAAAATGATACTCTCCATCACCACTTTTCCTTGTGTAATTTTCGTCCTCTACATTTCTCAATTGTAACCTTTTTACTGTTGAACCTAAAGGAAAGTATCTTTTAGTAAAAACTGAAATGCGATTCGTAATTTACCGTGTAGGATGACAAAAGTTGCAACGGGGCAATTAGTCGTGACGACGTCAGCACTATGTAAACGTACACATGAGAACATTTCACATAATTTTAACCAAATTTTGCAAGTTTACACAAAAAAGGAACACGGACTGTAAGGTAAGACAGCAAAATATTGCGCAAAGCGTTACAAAAATTAAAGACGCGTGTTTTGCTGTATTTTACTTCCCAAACCGCCTTTCAGTGCCATCTAGTCGTAGCTAGTATACCTACAGCTTTACTTTCTCTTTGCAGAAATTTTGTCTGGCAATGAAATGTAGCGGACGCTGAACCTTGTAAAGAGGATGTAAGGTTTAATATAAATATAACTTGGAATAGAAGACTTCTGTAATTGGAGTAGAAATGGGCAACTATAACAATAATTTGCCTATATTAAAGGCAAAATGATTAATCCAAACTCAAAATGAATAATCGGAATGGAAAATAATTCGTCCAAGCCCGAAGTTTTGAACTTGACGTAGGTTCTTCCACTTTGTGTGGCCGTAGTACAAACTATTCAAGCACCGAAAGGAAGGTATGTAATATCGAAAAAACCTTTGGTCTAGCCAAAGCCATATGAGAGCAATTCTGGCGCTGTATGAACTTCCTATTCCATTCGTACTCAAGGTTACAATCATGTTTCTGTCTTCAGATATCACAGGTAATAGTAGCCGACCAAGCAAACGTGGAATATTATGTTCAAAGAGTTCTAATAAAACTAAGTGCTCGCTGTACAAAGTAGCATTGACATGGGAACAAAACATGGAGTCGTTCTCCCAAAGGAAGTTGTCAAAAGTTTGTTTCCTGGAATCATAGAAATATGTTTGTAAGGATCCTTTTGTTACAGGAGAAATCCGCTGAAACTCAGCTGACTGTTGAAAAATCTTTCGATAAAGGAAATGAAACAAGTATTTATAACCAACGTGGGATAGGCCTGCTCAACGGAAGTAATAAATCTTGATGAATAACGAGCCGGAGACGACAGCAAGATTATTTGCAGCTTTAGAAGTAATAGTAAATAAAATTAGTGGGAATAACTTTTCAAACATAGCTGTAATCAGCGAGTGTATTCAAGCTATTAGTCAAAGCGAGTTATCAAGGAATAATTTAAGTAGTGGAGGAATGTTTCGCATGGTGGTGTAGAAATTTAATGGTAGAATTAATTAAGTGAACCAAGTGAAATTGTCTCCCCAACTGGCAACAATTCGGCTCATTGTTATTCATAATTTACTAGTGAATTGATTGATGAAATATTCATGACGAGTTAAAGCACACAAGTATTGTTGGCTTCCATGGAGTTGAACGCGAGGTTAGGAAGCTCAAGTGCTTTCATCACGCAAAGTAAGATAAAAAATGAAAGTAAGTGATTTATTTATAGGCGCGAATTTCTGGTGTTACCCAATGTGGTTTCATTTCTGTCGAAAGAATAATGGAAAATTATGTTTGTTGTCAGGCAGCTAAGGAATAATTACTTGACAATAGCATGCGAACTCATTTGTACTGGCAACTAATTTTAGCTCGGAAGTTAACGTTGCAATGTAGCAGTAGCCGGTATAGTAGGAAAATCCCAAACAATTGGTATTGTTCGCGCAGTAACTAAAACAAACGTCCGCCTTGGTTACACCGGTGCGTGGGCTCGAATTTACACCTTTGTCGCACGTGCAATTCGAAAGCCGTGGACAACTGATACCTGTTGTTTTAGACGATAAATTACATTAAAAAGCCTGGTAAGAACATATATCTTTTCAATTTGTTAGAGCAATTTCATAACTTTATGGTATAATCAATCACTAAGGTAAAATGATCGAAGTGAAGTTTACCAAAATGCCCCAAACGTCAAAATTTATGTCTGAACTGTTTAAATCAAATGTTAAGGCCACTGTGCACCTAACCGTGGTATAGGGAAATCACATGCTAAACAGCATCAGCAATTTTGCCAAAAACAACTCAGAATTTTACTAAATAATCTCGACAGTAAAGTTTTGGATCGTAATATCTGGGGTGCACATCGTCGAGATTTTCTTCTAAAATTTCTTTATAAATATGTAAAAGCGAGTCAAATGTATTTATTTTATTTTTGCGTAAATTGTAATTTCAAACATTTTACTGAAAGCAGAATCCAATCCGACATTTAGTTTAGAAATTTGGGAAATTTTAGAAAACTATTTATTTAGGTCAGAAAGCTAAGTGACTGATTTGAATTCCATTTTCATCAGTAAATTAGGAAAATGGTGCTTAAGTGTAACTTGATGCTGGATATTTGGAAAAGTTTTTTTGCAAAAAATTGAATTTGATTCGCGTTTTACAAATTGACAAAAACTTTTTGAAGAAGATTTCATCGATGTGCACTAGGCATCGCAATCTGAAACTTTATTGTTGAGATTATTTAATGAAATAGTGATTAGTTTTGGCAAAATCGCTGACGCCGTTTAGGATGTGATTTCCCTGCACAACGGTTTGGTGCACCGTAGCCTTACAGGCTAAGCTGGTTAATTTCTTTCAGGTAATGTTTTAGAATTATTCAAAATGTGCCAATATACAAATAAATAGCTAAGTTACTTACTGTCTCTGCCGTACGTTGTTAAATTAGAACCGTATTTGCAATTGTCGATTCCCAGTGGCTTGGGAACCGTAGTAGCTGGCAGAGTTGATGCAGTCGTTGTAGAAATCGTTGAAGTTGCCGGTTTAGTCGTTGATAGAGGCGTAGAAGTTGTTGATAGAGATCTAGAAGACGTCGTTGATAAGGAAGTTGACAAAGTCGTTGATAGAGGTGTAGAACAAGTCGTTGATACCGACGTAGAAGAAATCGTTGGTAGAGACGTAGAAGTATTCGTTACTACACTCGTTGGTGAAGTCGCTACTGTAGTTGCTAAAGAAATTGTTGATGAAGTCATTTCCGGTACCTAAAGCTTGAATGTAATCGCACTTAATTTTCCACAATTATTTAGCATCTACCTGTGGTTTCCAACAATACTTATCAGGGTTCAGGAAATTCTCAGCGGAGCTTTGCCCATTCCAGAAGTACAGCTTGCAGACTTGATTCGTTTCGTTGTAAGTCATCGCATCGCAGCCGTTCTCCTTTTCGCAAATAAAACCGCAAAAAATGCGAGATACCAAGTAGTGTTCCTTCATATAAGAAAAAATGGAAGATATGTCCCCAGACGTCGAAACAGTGCTTGAAGTTGCAACGGAATCTATTGTCTTTCCTATGCAACTAAAAGTTCCTTGGAGATTCACTGTATTCGCCGCAATTTGGAATACCAATCCTAATAGCAGCGCCGAAACGACCCAAAATCTTGGGTAAGCCATGAAGCTTGCTTTAAGTCAGAGAAACGAGTAAGTGGTTAACTCTTGCTACGATATATCTTACGAAGTGGTCTGATACCCACCAAGTACTGTATTGGCGTCAAATTGGACGTCAGCCATGGCGTTGACTCGGTTGCCCTCTAGTGGTGCGCTTTTTCTATGAACTGGGATTCTTAACTGGTGGTGCATTCCCTTTTTTGGTGGTTACAAGCAATATTTCCGGGTGTAATGATAATTTGGTGGAATAATAGCTACTCCTACAAAAACACCGCAGGAATCACGTTTCCTTAAAAAAATACGTAGTTTGCCTGTAATGGCGGAAATAATAAGTAGTCCCCTTAAAAACAACAACCCATGCTCTGATAATTTTCAGGGTCGTGCTTGTGTCCAATTTGCGTTTTCGATATGTTCGCGCAGGAAGTGTAAGAAGCTTATGGTCATCTCGACAGCAATAAGTAGCAATAAATTGTCGTAAAAAGCATATTGCTTATTTGGCTCAAAATTACTGTCCGACCAGTGTCCAAATCTGGAAAGCCAGTGTCGTTACGCGCAGAAATACTTTTGCGCGTACTTGCTGAATGTTTTCGCTTTTAGGACTGTTTTTACTTCCGTCTAAACACTTATTTGCAACACTCTTCTGGATCTTTCAAAGAAGATAAGAACATTTGATCAGTTCGGTACTGTATCTAGTAATCGAATCGAATTCAGCGATAAAAATCTGCCACCTAGTGGGAACAATTAAAACTTCCCAACTCTAAGTTTAATCTTTTTAATACTTGTCGTAATTTTAATAGCTAACAAAATCAGAGTCATCAATAAGGTTAAAATCGTATTGTTACTATAGTTTTGCTGAATTTGATGTGATGAGATCGACTGAAATTGACGAATGATCGAAAGTAATCGAAGGTCCGAAAAAAGAAAGATCCGGAACACTAGATGGCAAGTGAAAGTAACAGTTGGATCAATAAGTGAAAAACGACTTTGTATTGAGTAGTGTCTTAAGAATCAGTCATAAAATGAAGGCTGGAATTTATTTTTATTGACGATGAAATCAGCAAGTGTATTCAAGATACCAAGATGAGGTTTATAATGGTGTAGTATTGACGGAACTTTAGCATGGTGATGTGGAACTGTAGGGATAGAATGGATTGAGTTTAAAATATTTTCCCCGTTGGTAGCAAGTATTTTCATAGTTCATAATTGATCAGTGAATCGATAAATAAAATATTCCTAATCAGCTAAATAACACAAGCATTTTAAACGTCCGTCGAGTTGAGTACAAAGCTCGAGTGCTTTCATCCACGACAACTAAAACAATCCACAAAATAATTATAATTTTTGGAAAAAAGCCCGAATTTCCATGTTGCCCACTTTGCTCTCATTTCTGTTGAAAGAAAAGTTGGCTATTATCTTTGTTCGACATGTAGGGAATTCTTACTTGACATAAGCAGGCGAACTCGTCAATACTTGTAATTAGATCTAGGTCAGTACTTAATGTTGCAATGTAGCAAAAGTCGGTGTAATAAGAAAACCCCAAGCAATTGATATCGTTCGAGCAGCAGGTGAAACAATCATCCGCACTTGTGATACTGGTTTGTGGATACGAAGGTACACCTTTGTCGCATGTACAATTCAACAGTCGTGGACAACTTATACCTATGTTTCACGCAACAGAATAAGCTGAAATCCTATCATTTTTTTCTCTCTTGAGTTATACTAGAGCTCTGTTGTTATTTGAGAAGCGTACTCAATAGTGTAAGTAAATTATGGAATTGAACTTCACAAAGTAAAAATATTGCCAAATGGCAATATTTGCCTTCGGACAATATTTGTAGTCAGACCTTAAAAGTAAAGTTCCTATATGACTTTTAGTGAATTATTTCGCATTATTCAAAATACGAGTGCTCAAAGAGAATACGTTAGTACTTACTGTTCCTGACGTAACTTGTTAAACTTGAACCGTAGCGGCAATTGCTGATTCCCAAAGGCATGGGAGACGAAGTACCTATGAGAGAGGATGCAGTCGTTGCAGAAATTTTTGTGGTTGTGGAAAGACTCGTTGACAGTGACGTAGCAGAAGTCGTTAGTTGAGTCGTTGGTGAAGTCGCTAATAGAGTCGTTAGAGTAGTCGTTAACAGGGCTGTTGACAAAGTCGCTGTAGTAGTCGCTAGAGAAGTGGTTGACGACGTCATTTCCAGTACCTAAATTCTGAATATAATCGCACTGAATTTCTATGATTATTTTGTCTCTACCTGTGGTTTCCAACAATACTTGTAATTGTTCAGGAAATTCTCCACTGCGAAGTTCTGCCCATTCCAAAAGTACAGCTCGCAGACTTGAGTCGTTTCATCGTAAGTCATCGCATCACAGAAATTTTCTTCTTTGCAAATAAGTCCGCAAAAAATGCGAGACACCGCGTAATATTCCATCATGAAAGTAAAAATGGAAGATATATCTCCAACTGGCGAAACTGTGCTTGAAGTTGCAACCGAATATGTAGTATTTCCTTTGCAACTGAAAGTTCCTTGGAGATTCACTGTACTCGCCTCAAATTGGAATACCAATCCTGATACCAGCACTGAAACGACCAAAACCCTTTGGTAAGCCATGTAGCTCGCTTTAATTCAGAGAAACGAATAACTTGCAGCTCTTGCCACGTTATTTAGCTGACCAAGTGCCCTAACACCGACAAAGAGCTGTATTGGCGTTACATTGAATACATTCAGTACCTTGACTCGCTTGTCCTCTGGTGGTGACCATGTACTATGAAGCAGAGTTCTTAGCCAGTGATATGCGTTCTGCTTTAGGAGGTACGAGCAAGATTTCCGGGTGTAATTCTATTTTGGTAAATGTAGTACCTACTCCTATAAATTATACCACTGTCGATGTGACGTTCCTCGACAAAGAGCTACGTGAATTTGGCCGTATTGGCGGAACTTGTCCGTCGCCCAAAAAAACTGTAAGAACCCATGCTCTGTTAGGTACCAGTGTCGTACTGATATCCATTGGCGCTATTTGATGGGTTGTTGCACAGGAAGTAAATGGAAATTATGGTCGCCTCGGTTGTAATACCAACAATAAACGCTGGTCGTAAAAGCATATTGCGAATTTGGCTTAGATTCAGCACCTGACCAACACCCAAACTTGGACAGCCAGGTACTGTTAAGCGCATATTTTTTATTTTTTTACGCGCACTCACAAAATGTTCTGTCCGGAATTGGTGTAAAGATTAAAAACTTTGCCAACTTGTTCAACAAAGTGCAAGAAAACGCCCTCGGGTCTTTCAACGATGCATCTCTTCTCAATCTAAGAAGAAAAAGCGACCAACCGGAAATACAACTGTTTCCGCATTGGCTATTGACATCTAGCGAAGCTCGGCGTAACTACTTATTCACCGTTCCCCACCTGTCGATATTCCCATAAACTTCTATGAAGGAATTTCTAAGTTTGGTCAAGTATGTGAGGGAAAATAATGATAAAAATTGTGAATACATATTACCTGAAGCTTAAAGAAAGCCTAGATTTTAGTCAAAGCTATGAAGTACGATTATTTCTATTCACTGTAAAGTTTGGGCCCAGAGCCTCACCAATTATGACCGCAAACGACTTCAGAATTATTATTTTTTTACTCCAGCAATAAGATTTTGAGTTTTTGGCCATCTCTGAAAGCTAAAAATTTATGACGGCCTGTGTAGTCGAAGGTGGCCAAATGTCCCATGCCAAAAACCACGACTTTGCGCTAGGAATTAAGGCGAACAGGACAAGCATAAAGCACACCGGAAGGCACGTAGACCTTATTACTCTCATAAACTGTGACATTTATGTAGCCTTCACAGACTTTGGTAGCATAAAATCGACCTACTATTCTATTTATGTCCATTGCACTTCGGTATTTCGCAGACCGCAGTAAGCTTACTGCAGGACGTGGAAGTAACACATGCTTGCGTCCGTGAAAGGATCTCTTCAGTGGATATAGCTGTTCCTCTAGCGTACCTCCCCAAAAAATCTGAGTGATTCAAAGCGTCGAAAGTCGTACAAGTAAAATAGTATATAAATTTAAGTTTCGTTGACTCTCATTGAGGAATTACTAAGAAAATTTTAATGAACAATACAATCTTGTCGTTATAACTAAAGGGAGAAATTCTGTAGACAAAATTCGATTGACGTAAAATTTCGTGAACTTACAGAAACGTTCCATACTCGAGATCTCTAACGATCTAAAGGGCATTGTGATTTTTGAAAATGCACGTATGGGAATTTAAAAAGAGAATTATACATTTCATGAATATGTCTAGCATATTCAATCTTTAAAAGGAAGGATATGAAGTTCTATAAAAAAAATAAAGAAAAGGGTGAATAATGTATTTTTCGCATTCTAGAATCATATCCTGTCCTTGTTGCTATGGTTTAACTGGAAATATTCTGTGTACGTCCTGAATAAACAAAAAAAATGCTTTCTTATGCTGTTATAAAGGAAACAGACAAAGGCTAGTTAAAAATTGTGTCTTCTGCGAGTTTGTTGAGTAAAAATGATCATTTTCGGTACAGGTTTGAAACTAGGTCGTTTAATTAAATTGTCACAAAAATACTTACATTGTCGCTAGTAATCAGAATCGTAATTCTATTTTTGTTTTTTTATAACTTACTTGCACCGAAATCCTACTGAGTTAACCCCCTCCCCATTTTTTTTTCGTACCCCACCCCTACTGAGTTAACAATGCCCTTTACTTCTTTGAGATCAGTTAAGATTACAGTCGAAAAGATAATTTTCATAGACGACCGTATTAATATCCAGAAAAGTTAGCATCTCTCAAGAGTCTTCTTGGAAAATAGTGTGATATTGTAAAAAATACGTGAATACAGGTGTGTGAAAATAGGAGGAAGTAGCTCGGGAACATTGAAGTATGCATTAGCTAAATTAGTATAGGTTTTCAATCCTTGACAGAACTCGAACCCCTGTAGATACGATGGAAACTCGGAGAACTGTTTCTTGCCTGAAATGCTAGAGTTCTATGCAAGAATTCTTGTACTTTTGACGTTACAGGGAGGGCAATCGTTCTTATATATAGTGAAGTGTGTATGCGATATTTCGCAATATGAAAACCACTCAACATGGTACAATAGTTTTTACAGTGCTGCAAGGAATATCTGTATTCCGTGGGGTCGTGACGCACGAGAACTCTAAAAACACGATTTCCCCAACGGTTTTAGAATTAGCAAGAAATAACTCGACAGCAGCATAATACGAATGTATTGAACATTTGTCAAGCTAGAAAGATGAATTGTTGTGTTGTACTGTTTTATTGAGTACAGTTGTCTTGATAAGGTATTTTGAAAACAGGGAAACAAGACTGGTTAAGAGAAACGGTATGATTTTTCTTTTCTCTTTGGTAACGTCACTGTATTTGATTGGTGAAGTTACGCCATTGTTGATTCTCATGAAGACAAACGCGAGGCGAGGAAACTAAAAAGTTTTCACGACAAGCTCTAATATGATAAGCAATTGTAACTGGGCTGTGTCAAATGGAGTTATATTCTGTATGTTATACTCCTTGGCTGCTAGAAGATTTCTGTTGGAAAAAAATCTTGAAAATTAACCACGCTGCCTGGCAGCTAAGAAATTATTACCTCGCAGTAGCACGCGAACTCGTCTGTATTAGAGACTAACAGTAAATGAGCACTTGTAGTAGCAATGAAGCAGTTTCCGGGATAGTAAGAAAAACCCAAACAGTTTACATCATTGGCGCAATAAGTAAAACAGTTATCCGCGCTAGTTATTCCTGTTTGAGACGAGGAGTCCACACCTTTATCGCAAGTACAATTCGAAAATCGCGGGCAACTGTTACCTACATTTCACACACACAAAAAATACTTCAATATGTTATTTAAATAAGTGCTTAAATTCAGAATAATTTGTAACTATTTTTCGAACATCATAACCTTGACCGTCAGAATATTATTTATATAAGATTAATAGAATAATACTCACTGTTCCTGCTGTAAGTTGTTAATTGAGAACCGTATGTACAGCTTTGAATTCCTGGAGGCATAGGAGCCCCAGTTGTTAAAGGAGATGTTGGATTTGTCGTAGAAGTCGTTGTAGAAATAGTAGTAGAAATCCTAGTAGTCGTTGACAAAGTCGTTGGAGCCGTCGTTGATGGAGAAAGTACCATAACCTTAACATAATTTGTAAATTTCTGCAATTTTCCGTAAATTTCTGCAAATTTCTGCAGCTTTCTGTAAATTTCTGCAATTGTCGGTAAATTTCTGCACTATTCTGTGAATTTCTTCAAATTTCTATAATTTTCTTCAGTTTTCTGTAGATTTCTTCAAATTTCTGTAATTTTTTTCAGTTTTCTGTAGATTCCTAAGACCTTCTGGAATTTCTGCGATCTCCTGTAGATTTCTGCACTTTTGTGCAAGTTTCTGAATTTCTATCATTTACAAGCACTTACTTGTGATTTCCAACAATAGTTCTCAGAGTTCAGGAAATTCTCCATAAAGAAGCTCTGTCCATTCCAAACGTACAATTTACAGCTTCTTAATGTTTCATCGTAAGTTGTGGCATCACAGCTGTTGAATTCATAGCAAACAAAAGCGCAATTAATTCGAGAAATCGAATGAAATTCCATCAAATAGGAAAAAAGAGAAGAAATATCCCCAGCAGGTGAAACTGTGGTTGAAAATCCAAGGGAATTCGTTGTGTTTTGTGTACAGCGGAATTTCTCTTGAAGATTCACTGCATTTGAACTTGTGGTGTACGAAAATTCCGTTACAACCACGAAGACGATCCAAATTCTTTCGTAAGCGATGAATCTTTTCATAGTTTAAGAGAAGTAAGGATGGAAATAAGAACGTTCTTCAGCTTATCAAGCGTCATCCCCGACTAATCGAGTACTACGTGGAGTTTTACGTGTTTTACATGTTTCTAGGATTGGGTACTGACGTTGTTGTCTTCGAGCAGTAAGGACCCTTACGACTAGCGCAGTAATTTATGAGTGCAAGGTGCATTGTTTCACTACTGTCGTAAAAACTTCGTTCTATGAAAGACCCGGCTTACCGCACTGTTCACAGTTTTATTACTTCTCGCAAGGGTGAAGCAGCTGTTAATGCCTTTGGCTGGTCACTTGAAAGTTTCGTAACTGTAATATTATTGGATTCTCAAAGAGAGTATTAAGCGATCCTTGTAAATATAATAAACTATTAGAGAAATGATGAGATTGATTATCTTTGGAGCTGTCTAGTCCATTTTTATACTTAAATAAATTTACATATTTAAATATGAAGATACGTCTCAATTATGACATTCTTGCCTAGGACAAAATTTGTAATAATGTAATTTACCAGAAAATTATTTACAAGAAAATTCTGGTTAAATGGAATCACCATTAAAATGAATTATTTCGTATGATTGATGAAGACCAGAATACAATTGTATTCTCGTCGTCGTGATCTTTGTTCTCGTTTCAAAAGGTACCACCATTGTAAGGTTGTAATCGAATTCTGCTATCAATTAGGATTGGTCGTCTAGGTAAAAACGGATTCTTTCTTGTAACGTGCATGGATAGTACATGTGCCCAGCTTGAATGTGTGCGTGTAACAAAGGCGGGAGGTACCGAGGTCAGCTTCACAGGTGTTAGGAAATCAATGACATTGAGCACGAAGTCGAGTGGCAGGTGAATTGGGCTTCCAGTTATAAAAAAAGCTAAAGAAAAAAAATAACAGTGCAAAGTATTCGGTGTTAAAATGCTCTACGAAATCACCACTTTTTCACCAAATAAATATATGTTTAATAGACAATTGTTTACAATTTTACTAAACGCCTTTGCAATGATTTTAAGTTTTGACTCTGATTGCTATCAAAATGTACCGAAACCCAAAATCGAATTAAATTATACCTATTAGCTTTCTATGACTTACCATAATTAAATTGACTATTTAACGATACGCTTTATTTTCACCATTTTTCTCTTCATTTTCCGTACGCCCCCTGTCTTCTCGCGTTCAGCGCCCTTTATGACACCTGCACATTTTTCCCCTCTCCGATTCTGACTCTCACTGCTCATTACTCAGTTTACCTAAGATTCTATAACGATAACCACATGACCAGACTACGAAAGGGAAATAAGAGTACAGAAAGAAAATTATATTAAAATCTAGGAATCACAGCAATGTTATCAGATTTGCTTTCTTTATCCAGTAAGTGTTACTTTTGATCATTTAAACATTTTCAAAGAGGACACATCATGAATGAGCAAATTATATTGAAAGACTGTTACGCAGCCCCATTAATTGGTGACTTTTGTTTTAATTTATTGAAAGGAAATTTTGGATCGCTAGTCTCCTATTCCTTGTCATAAAAAAGTGGGTGAAGGGCGTTTCCTTATTTATTTTTGGGATCGAAATCCCGTCTTTCTCATAAACTGGAAAGCAACTGTGACAAAAGCTCGTGTATTACTACGTTAAGCTTTCGATATTACAACACACTTTAAACACGCAAATTGAACAAAAGGTTTTAGAACACAAAGCATTTCAAAGTGAATATTTTCAAAAGATTTTGGATAGACAGAGAAAACACAGTTATTACATAAAGTTAAAGCCCAAGTTTAGTAAAATTTGATAGTCCTATCTTAGTAATGAATTTAAACCGTGCTAGTAACACCAAACCGTGTTGGAAAGTATGACAAGTCTGGTCCAGAATTTCAAACGGGTTATTTAGCCTAATATCGACATTTAGAAGAAACTGTGTTTAAAAATTGATCACAACAGGATCGAGACCTAGATTGCACTGATTAACACCACGTCTCATCCTAATGTAACCTTCTTCACCCCACGAAGTTCCCCACGAATTGCGCACAATCCAGTACTTGGTCCCGTCCGTCTCCACCCCTGCGCCCACTATCGTCACCGCGTGGTTGACAAAGTTACTTTTAGTCGTGAGGTAATTGTTGCATGTTGGATCGTCGTATACGCCCGACCTACGATGGAGAAATGTAGGAACTTTCTTGTTTTAGCATATTTCGAGTGTCCATCAATTTTAGTACGTAACGCCATCTACAATGCATGGGCGAAACTATGTCGTCAGACAAGCATGCTATAGTGCCATCTACGCTGCGCCCTTGAAAACAGTACTGAAGTTTCCTTAGTTTTATTGAATAAAAAAATCGGTTCACTAGATGGGGCGAAGCGACTTTAATACACCAACCAACCAAAACAAATTGGACTATTTTAAAAAAAACGAACTATTCAAAACGTGTTTATTTAACAAGGCACTTTCAGTTAGAAACGATGTTTTAACTCACTTGTAAGCATTAAATAGCTGGGACGCGTCGATAGAGATGGCTATCGGCCTTCTCGTCGTACACATTGTTTGCAACATTTGATCTTCGTCAAAGGATTTTAGGGTTGTGTATCCAGTTATGGTCGTGATTCCTTGGATACGGCTTTCTAAACAAGCTTGATCCTACATAGAAACAATGGAATTTGTCTTCGTTTGGCTAGATTCGAGCTAGTCAATTAGGCAGACGGCAAAGCTTCGTTTTAAGTGATTTTAACTCAGTGATGGCTATATAGCGTTTGCCAAATTATGCCTCTGGTGGCAAGAAGTAGCGAATCCTCCATCTTAATGGCTCTGAAATCTCTGGAAGGTTTTGTGTGCACTTAGACGGGGTTTTACTAACAGAACTACTCATGGCATCGCGTAAAAAAAAAATACTGCATTGAACCATATGGACTGGGGATGGCTAGGACGCAAGATGGCGGATTCGTAGTTCTGCGGGCTTCGCTAGATGCCACTGGTGAATTTGGCAAACGCTCTATGGTGCAGCGGTTTTGATTTTTCAATAGCTCTAAGTGGTATTACTTGACCAACGTAAGGGTAGACATTTGAAGTTCGAATAGGAATTCTTTGCCAATGTTGGAAACAGCCTTCGTAGAATCCTCCGTTACAGCCGGCATTTCCGTACCTGCGTGTGCAATCCACACATTGCTGTTCGCTGCAATTATTAATCAAGAGTATTAAATCGTTTTTGAATCAAATTAACTTCATTGCTCGCCAATTCCCAGTAACGGTAATCTTACAAGCTTAAGTATTAATTTTTGCGTATTGATTTCATTTGTGACTATTCTATTGATTGCATTTTTCGAAACACAGCAGTTGACATGAATGACACGACTGTAGTGATTACCTTGAGATTTTTGTGCAAGATCTGATAGAAGGTCTTGTATGAGATGTCGTAGTAATTATAAGAAGCTTATAATGAGAGCAAGTAGCGAGTATTAATATTTTTTAAAAAATTAGAATGAAAATGGCGTTGTTACCTGAAAGAAATTTGGGTATTGTCGTACTCCTTGCAGTACGCAAACTCTGCTAGAGCAGTCGCCGGAAATGCGTAACAACTAATTATACAGGAGCTAGTGATAAAATAAAAAGGTTTTGACCCGTTAGCATACCTGCCACAAACACCTTGATCTTTGATTGGCGTCAGGCAATCATCGTCTCGTAAATCTATTGTGCAAGCATCAGCAGCTCGTAGTTGATTGTTTTGCTGCTTTTTCAAGTTCTTCTTGCCGCCTTTCTTCTGTTTGTTTTTTGGAAGATTGATTTCAGGAAGAGGGCTGTTACCCAAATTATTTTGGATTTTAGCCAGGGGCAGAAGCAAGCCTTTGAGATATTCAAATTCTTCCGCGCACTAAAAGAAATCCGAACGTTAATTTCTACTTGAACCCGCTTTTTGAACTCGATTTCAAAAGAATCCAGCAAATTCCTACCATAAATTCAATTGAGTTCCTCGGAATTCACAATCATCCAGATTAAGATTACAGTAAGCTAAAATATACAAAAAGTATATTGTAATTAGTTAAGAAGTTGATTAGTTAGTAATATGCTAGAAACATGGAGCAGGAGTTAATAAAAGCCAGGAAAACAAGCGCAAGCCTACGTTAGTTTTCGGAAAAAAAAGAAAAATGTCCAGTGAACATAGCAGATTTTCGAGCAAGTTAAATGTAGTAAATATTTTAAAATACCCATAGTGTAATTCGCTAGAAATACAATTAAATCATTATGCAGGCGTACTTGAATTTAATAAAAGTTTACTCCATTGACGGATTATGTTTTGGAATAAGCTTAAAAGTTTATAATTTTGTCCTGTAAAATAACTCTATAATACCTTTAATGACCAATATAAGAACAAGTAACAGGCTACGGCCTACACTGGCTTTAAGAAGAAAAAAATAAGCTTGACATTAAACTGGTGAATTGTTGCAAATTTGTTTAGAATTAAAGAGACTTCTTTAAAGAGACGTAAACTAAAATTACAATTAAATTAAAATTACAATGTAATAGATCTAAATTGCCTCGAATTGGTATTCTCCCCATCTACTGTCAGATATGGCTGTCTTAAATCACTTTATAAAAACGAAGTTGCCGAAACTTTAAAAATCACGTAACTGCGCTCGGCGGTCATTACCTAAAAGGCGTATTTTTACCAATCTCGGACTTGACTTCAAAATATTTCGTGTGAAGTAGACTTATATGACTTGAAAAAGGGAAATCTACCATTCAAAATTAGTTAACCTTGACAAAATATAGATTTGAATTGAGTTAGATTTGACTAGGGAGTGTTAACATCTCAAGTCGATTTCAATTCACTTTAATTCACGCAAGTTTTCATTGATCTTTGCCAGCATTTGCTCAAATACTAAAAACGAAAGGTATAAAAAAAAACTTACGAGATCTGAATATTTATTCTCGCCCATGTAGAAATTCACTTCCCCACGGTCGAATCGTTCATTCCAGGAATCGATTGCGTCACAATTATCAAAAAAGATATTCTTACGGAACGCTTCTTCTGCAGCATTAGCGTAAGTTTTGTTGTATGTTTCCTGAAAAAATCCACTTGAGGAAATACTCAATTTTCCTATAGAATGTAGCGAAAGTTAATTAGTGATTTAACTTCTTACTTTCCACAAGTTCCACCTTTCTTCTTGACCCCAAACGCAACTGAAACAGCAAACCAGGATTGTAACAATCATAGTTCGCATTTCTTGTCAAATATCTTGTTTTCGAAAAATTCGCTGTTGAAACGCAGGCTTCGTCGATTTGGTGTCGGAACAAAGTGCAATAGACTCCGGATTAAAAAGCTCTTGATGAGCTGAGTGCCATTGTACCGGACACTGCTGTTAGTCCAAGGCACGTATTTTGGCTCTGGGTCAACAGAAATTAGACTCTTCGTCCCGAAAGACCCCGCTGCCTCAAAGTGAAACTCAGCAAGTATTTCTGAATAGGAGAATTCTTCTACGGATGTCTTGTGCCTCGTGTAAGTGCTGAAAACCAACAGCTTGTTTACATTCGCTGGCTGACACAGCGTCTGCCAAGTATCTATAATCAAGTGTCGTGTTTTTGTTGTCATTTTTTCTTTTCTTTTTTGTGTGTGTGAGCAAGTTCCATTCTCGCCGCGAATTGTACGTACCAAGATTTGACTTCACGATCTTTGCAGTTGGACTTCAAAATCTGCATAATTCAGTAAGACTAGTCATTTCGTGCCGGTTAAGATTCCTTCGGTGGGTTAATTTGTGAATTGATATTCCAAAGAATCGATTGTGAGTATGTTTTGGTGAATTTCTGAGGCGAAAATGTGATTCCGCTCTTCTACAGAACTTTCAAAGTGGCGAACCGAACTATTAATTATTAAACCTACCACAATCGCCTTGGTCTTTCACTCCCGTTAAACAAAGATCTCTTCTCAGATCTAAAGTGGCCCCTAGTCGGTTGTTCCGAAGCTGAGTATTTTACTTATCCTCTTGGATTTTATCCAGCGGCAAATAGAAGCCTTTGAGATACTCATATTCTTCGGGTAGCTGTAAAAAGTTGAACGTTAAGTTAATTTTAACTTAGGTTTGCCTGTAGTTGATAATATAAATGGTTAGGAATTAAAGTTAACTTGATGAATTTAACTTTGACTCACAAGTTCTATTCAGTCACTTTTTAGAAAATATTTAAAATAATGTAAAGACTGTTTCAAGTTGAGTTGATACAACAATATCAATGTGCTGACAACTAGATTGTAACGAGTCTAGTGAGCGTTCTTTACTGAAAAGATACGTTACTCACGCTTTTAATAATATAATTGAAAAACGTTCCTTTTTTTGGTAAGAGGTAGTCTGTCTTACCCTTAGCGTAGTTTGGCTACAAACCTGGAGCCCTAGGCATTATAGACGTGGGTTATAGGCGTAGATTAGACAATGTGGACATACACTAGTCTAGAAGTAATGTTGTGAATCGGTATCAGTAATTTTTACCTCTTTTGGCCTCCAAGTTTGAAAATGTTGAATTTGTACCTGACATTGGCTAAAATTATGTACAATGAATTGATCATAATTTATCGTTGTCTGACTTCCTCTCGCCGAATTCTGTTTTGTTTTATTTCAATACGATGGATTTGATTATTCTTTTCGTAACATATGATAAGATGGATTTGATTATTCTTTTAGTAACATACGATACGATGGATTTGATTATTCTTTTCGTAACATAGGGATCACGACTTTCCAAGCAAAGAACAATAGAATTTGGCTTTAATTTGGCCCATCATTTTATCTTATTTTTTATAAGAAAGTCATATTTGTACAAATTTGGCATTTCAGAGCTTTTATGTCTTAAGAAAAAAATGACAAAGGTAGCTAGATCAAATACAGTGCCAATTAAGAGGGACGGGGATGGGCAAGGACTTTTCATCACAGTGCCGTTTATGTTTGGTCTCTAACACGTAAATGCAATTTTTGTATTGATTCCTTGTTAGTCATTAATTTATGATTACACTTCTTATAATTTTATTTAATATTTTTTTATATTTCAAACGAACAAATCAGAGTTTGCAGCACTAAGGGTATCGAATAATACTACAACCCTACAAACTTACTAATTAAGGAACGGAGGGTAATTTACAGAAAAGCAGGGGTTGATTTTTCCGAAGTAACGTAAAGCATTTCTGGACATTTTAGAGCCTCAGTCGTATCCCAGTTATGATAGAAAATCACTCGTGAAAAGAAGTAGAGATAAGAACTTTCGGTTGGAGGTACAGCAAAGCGTAACAGTATGCACAACGAAATAAAACATGCTTGATAGCCACAAATTGAATGTGTTCTATTATTCAAAAATCCAGACATCTACATAATTGAAAACACTGTCGTTTATTGTCGGATCTGGCCAGTTAATTCCAGTTGTCACCGGAGAAGTCGTAAGATCAACTTTCCCCAAGACGCTAATTCCGCCTCCAGGGCATTGCATCGTAGCAGAAGGTTGAGTGGAATTCAAATACCAAAACGGTCCGCAAGGAGAGTCAGCTTCAACCCATGGTGAACGTTTCAACGACTGGTTTAATAAGTTGAACCCGTCTCCGACGGCCGATACTGCAGTCATGTTCATCAAGGCGCCGTCTTCGTCGATGTAAAAGTTTTTATAGCTAATGTAGTAAGACTTTTTATCGGATTTAAAGGCAAATTGGATTTGCTTGTAGACGTCGAGTCTAGAAAGTCGATGCATGTCTTCTAAACTCATCCGATAGTTACGCGTGATTTGGCCCGTTGTTGGGTCAACACCTCTTTTAAGCAAGTATGTACCATTTCCAGTACACGAAGTGAAGATTGGAGGTTGAGAAGAGCCCTCGGGCCATAAAATGCATTCGTTGATCCCTATGGAATTTATTTTTATTTTTTAAATTTTTTTTAATGAAATAATTTACTTCCAAATTCCATGAAAAAAATTACCAGTGAAATTATAGAATATGGTGCAGTCAATGCAAGTCTTAACGCAGTCATCACATCCAGGCCAAACTGCTGAACTAGTATTACTCCCGCTTCGGCATCCAGAGCGCCCTATTTGGCAGTGATCGGTCGTAGTGTTCTTGTCAAATTGTTGGTCGATGCAAGCTTTCGTCATGCCGGGACGTAATTTATCCCATACAATTCCACCTGGCCATCCGTAAAGCGCCCTTCTCGGTTCTTTTGTGCAGAAATTCACAGCTAGTAACTCGCAGACATAATGGCTAGGCGTGGGATAAAAATTGAACCCCAGACACGTTACGTTATTATTGCATAATACGCTGCACGTTAGTCGAGCCGAAAGAGTGGAACTTTCTGTTGGTGTTAGTAAAACAGTAATTTAGATTAAATTAAGCTTAATTGCCTAAATATTTATGTTTACTTATTTAATTTATTGATATTATTGATATATTGTTTACCTTTGCTAATATTGACCGGTTGAAAAGGATTTTCCGACTCCGTTAGAAGTCTCATATTTTCGTAATTGCTGCTCGTAGAAAACGAGCTCCATTTTGAAGAGACTGTGTTCCCTAGCACGAAAACTAGGACATAACAAGTGACTTTCACTTCGAGTGATTGCATTGCTGCGATAATTTGCAAATTTCTCACTGAAGCTTTTGAATTTTTGGTTAAAGTCAGTTCTACCTTGGGCAAGAACAGTAATATTACTTCGTTCACGCCGTAGCCCTGTCTCGTCGTTCCACAACTCGTTTCCTGAATTGGAACGAATTGTGAGAGTAAGCTCTTTTATAGAGCTCGATTGGGCCTTCTTACGTCACTGCTTTAATTACGGACGTAAATTACTCCAAGAATCAATAAACCTCTAGTACTCAAAACTCAAGAATTGGAGTTAAAAATTCTGACGTTCGTTACCTATAGTACATTGTCTTGGAAACCGTACCTCAAGTTTCAGATTCTGGATCCAGAGATGCGAAATAATGTTATTTATGATTTCAAGTGCTCGCAAAACTCCATTCAAACCGTCTTTTAAACAAATGTATTAGTTGTGTCAGAATTCTGGTTTCTTTTTAATCTTCATATGTGGTGTAGAATTTATTGTGAGACAGTCCTCTCTTCTTAAATAAAAAAAATAAAATAATAATAAAATTATTCCAGATCTTCTTTTAATTTGTAATGCTTGAGAAGCAGGATTGAATTATCGCAGTCTTCCCTTGATCGCCGTAATTACCGCGGTAGATCATCTTACTGCTGTCTTTTATCGATACTTTTCCCTTGTTACCTTTGCAGATTCGATTTTCCATAAGTCGCAGTGGGCTGCTATACCGCTATGCCTAAAACGTCTTCAGACATTATTTTCATTCCAGTCCTTAGGATTACTTATTGATTTGCAGAAATGATTTCCGTTGGTAGTAAATCAAGCTTCTAGGAGTATTAACAATGGCGTTTATAATGGAGAATTACATCAAACTGGCAACTGGGACAGAACATCGAACAATGTAATGAAATGCAATGTGCGACTCCTTTTCTCTTGTTACAGAGAAAGTTGTATAGTAAGCATATCCCGACGTTGCAGACGTCGCTGGAATCGAAAGTGCTTGTGTTGTCAAGTCAAATTCAATTTGGTGAAGTGAAAATTTAAATTTCTTGATTCAAATCTAACGGCAACTCGTCTTTAACCATTCGGCCACGCTTAAAATTACGTCATTACACTCTTGAACGTAGTTTTAACATAATTTATGTTTTCTTATTGGAAAGTTTCGAAACCACCATAAGTGCGCGAAACTACGCGTTGTCGCTTTTGACAATTTAAAATATCAATTAGAAAATAATATTAGCAGTGAAATATATTTTTTATGCTAAATCAGATATTTAATCTTAAGAGATCTTATCTTTTCACACTCTTATCGCAATGAAAACGGCTCTCTGCAATCACTCTGCAATCACTGCATATATAGCGACAAATCTGTCCTCTCGAGTTTATTTCCTGCATTCGTAGCTGGAGGCCAATGTATTCCGCTGTCAATTACTTTACCGGAAGTGTCTAACTTTGGAGTTCCAAAAAATCCAACTCCGCCCCCGGGGCAGTAAGTAGCATTGTTGCGGTTAAACAACCAAAAGGAGCCACAGTTGGACTTATCATCGTTGACTGTTATAAAAGGAGTTGGCGGTAAAATACCGGAACCTAAAAATAGCCCGTCTGGACCTGGGCTCCGATATGTCAAATTCATTATCGTTCCGTTTTCTGTAATGTAGGGTTTGCTGTACAATGCAAAGTAGTTGCCCAAAACGCCTTCAAAAAAAAATTGTAAAATGGAATACGCATTTAGGCGGCATAAGCGATTCATATCCCGGAAAGGCATGATGTAATTGTCCGTAATTTTTCCGTTGCTTAAGTCCACAGTTCTGCGCATCAAGTGCGTATATTTTCGGTAACAAGTTGTGGTGATGGGCGTGTTTTCTTCTGCCGTTGGTCCCGGCCACATTGTACAGGTGTACGACTCTGTTTCAATCGTACGACTTAATTACCAAAAATTAATAGATTATATCAATTATATAATAAGGAATTAAATAAATAAAAAGTTTAGAAGAAGATTTTTGAATAAATAATAAATGTTTAAATAAGTAAGACATTTTTAAATAAATGATAAAGAAGTATGAATTAATGTAATTTTAATTCATAAGAAAATAAATCTTTAACTTACCCATGGAATTATTACGAGCATAACAATCAATGCAGCTCTTGACGCAGTCGTTACAGTTGGGCCAAGTACCACGACATCCTGGTCGAATTGCTTCGCAGTAACTGGTAGGCGTCAGGCCTGCTAGTTTTTCATCAAGAAACGGTTTCAAGCCGATTCTAGACCTTTTCTCCCAAACTGCAGCTCCCAGATGGGGGACATAAGCGATTTGCGTTGCATTCGCTCGCGTATTGGCGGGTAGCATTTCACAAAAAGAAGCAGTTTCGTTTTTGTAGGAGTTGAAAGCCTGGCATTGTGCGTTGAGTGCACATAGACGTGCACACCTTAACGTTACATGGAAATCTAGGGCTTGCAAAATGGGAGGTAAACTGTTAATATAAATGTTCATTTGCGCAGCCAATGACTATGATGAGACCAAAATGAAAGACATGAACTTTCCCAACTTTTTTTCCCGGTAAACGACGTGAGCTATGCTCATTGTCGTCGTGTATTGATTTACAGATCTTTGATCATAGTTTGGTTTATAATTACATTAACAATGAAGTGAACGCTCTTTAACAGAGGATCACTTAGAGGAAAAAAGTAATACTAAGAACAGAAGGAACAAAGAAAAACAAAATTGATAAGGAAGGGAACAAGGAAAAAAACTCATGTAAGTGGAGTTTTTTCTCAACTGTTTACAACATTTTCGAAGATCAAAATTCTTTAAACATCTTTTCAGAAGTTTGAAAATCAAAATTCTTCAAAAAATCAACTTCCTCAAAAAACTTTAAGAAATTAAGAACTCATCGAATATCGTAAAAAGTGAAAAGTTCATTGTTCAAAGATATCGTTCAAAATCTGTTTAAATAACTTTTCAATTTCTTAAAGAAGTGACTGTGAATAAAGAAACAATGCTTGTCTGCTAATTACTTTTATTTATTTTTGTTAGAGTATTTACTTGCAAGAATTTTGGTGCCCGTGAAAGGATTTCCAGGTACGGAGAACTTCAAATTTTTGTAGAACTGGGCCGAAAATTGAACGCTAGTAAAACCGATCCCATGGATCACGACAAGTTTGAAAATCAAAATTCTTCAAAAAATCAAATTCCTTAAAAGACAGTAAGAAATATAAAATCAGAACTCCTCGAATATCGTAAAAAATCAAAAGTCCATTGTTCAAAGATGTCGTTCAAAATCTCTTTAAAGAACTTTTCAATTCTTTAAAGAAGTAACTGTGAATAAAGAAATCATGCTTGTCTGCTAATTACGTTAATTTATTTATTTTTGTTAAAGAGTATTTACTTGCAAGAATTCTGATGACCATGAAAGGATTTCCCGGTACGGAGAACTTGAAATCTTTGTAGAACTGGCCCGAAAATTGAACGCTAGTAAAACCGATCCCATGGATCACGACTAGATGAACGTACGCAAGTACTTGCAGGAATAGAGCAGCTCCCATGTGGTACATCATTGTAGCTGGCTAGGTAATCATGAACTGAGAACAAAGCCAGCGAAGCTCAACTAAATATCTCAACTAAGTTCATGACTTCACATTTCCTTCCGTTTCTGAGGGATACGTACGCCTCTGGGCATTTTCTCGGTGATAAATATCGGAAACCTATAACTCGGTTTGGCTTCCGTGCCCTATAGCTTCACTTAGCATTTAATACTGGTGAACCATTTCTTGACAGGTAGAATCCGTTCTAGCAATATGCGACTAGTTCACAGCAAGTATTATATCGCCCAAACATAGCTAAACCCAGGATTTTGGTTCCGGAAAGGGGTGGTGCCGATCAGGGTTGAATTATCACGGTTTTCCCTTTATCGCGGTAATTATCGTAGTGGGTATTTTTACCGCTGTCTTCTAGAGCAGTAAATAAAATAGTACGGCAGCTACCATATTACTGCAAGCTCTTAAAGGTACCGGACGGTATCGGTAAAATTTGCAAAATTGACCTTTAAAGGGCAATGGGGTTTTCCATGAAGAAAATTTTAAGGAGCTGAAATACTGTAATCTGATAGAGTAATGTCAAGATTGAAAGAAGAGTGCTGCTAGGATATCCAAGAAAAATTCCAACAGTTTTTATCAGGTCAGCAAAGATGTATGTCGCCGGGCTTTGTCGTAGTGAAAGGTTACGCTTCTTCTGTTGGCCAATTCCGGACGCTTTTGAGCAACGGCATCTTTCGAATTCCCCATTACTCGCAGTATTTGCTTGTATTGATGGTTTGACCTTCTAATCATAATCAACCAATCATTTAAAATCTCACCAGATGCACGGCATCACACTCTTCCGGTGGAGCCTAGCGTAAGGGACGATTAGTGGACGATTAGTGGTCTGTCTCTTAATCGTCGAGATTTTTGTTATTACGCTATTGTAAACAACCCATGTTTACCCTCCTTAATCATCTTCCTCAAAAAAGGAAGCTCCTTGTTTTTATTCAGCAATAAATCGCACGCGGTCCACGTGCTGTTCCAGGATTCCTGTCGCTCAGGTTATGTGGGAGCAACACGTCCGCTCTTTTCACGTATCCAGCGAATTTCGGGTGGTTCGCAACGCTTTCTTGTGATACACTGAGGATCTCTTGTATCTCCTGAATTGTTGGATATGCGTTTGTGTCCACCAAAGTCGTTATTTGGTCCGTATCGACCTCTTATGGGCGACTCGGCCAATTACCATCTTTGATATAAAAATTTCCACTTCGAAACAGCGGACACCGTTTCCGAGCCACGGGTTTTTGTAGGGCATTACAACCATAAACTGTAAAAAAATCTTAGTCCTTTCCGAAGCGTTGAGACATTTGTGGAAATTATAACTCATAAAAAGGCAATAATTTCCAGTGGTATCGTTCATCTTTGAGTGTTGAACAGAAACTTCATATTCACGACAAGAATTACCAAAATTTGGTTAAAATGTCACTGAAGATCCTCCATACTAGTTTGTGAACAAAAAAGTGCACATGCTCACTCAGAGAAAAACCCGCGCTGTTTGAAGGCGAAAGGTTTCGAAAAGGTGACACGACTTATTGAATGACCCAATATTTTACATTTGGCATGTGAAAGAAAAGTAATACGGCATAAAAGAAAATTATAAATATTTATTTAAAAAATTATACAATATATTTTATTAAAAAAAGAAAAATGTAATAGAAAATTACAAATATTTAAAAAAATACTTTATAGATGGACATTTGAGGTTTGAAAATATAAGACCTAAAAGGATAAACATTATCGTTCACTTTCTTTCATTAAGTTGTTGTACTGCAAAGAACATATATGACGTTCTAAAATCGCCAATAAAATTATTTTAATACCGAGAAATCACAAGTCGTGTGATAATATATTATTACCGGACACAAAAAGCGTTCTAGCCGCCACGACGTATGCAGTCATTTGTAGCTTTTAATGTTTTCATTATTCATTGTGCAGTCTAGGCTTTACACTGTATTCATATCTTCAGGATTCGTTGGATTCATTGCATAACTAATTATCGTTTGAGAACAACCGGATCGATCGCAATGTTACACATGTTTTCGCCCTTTTTAATACGAATGTACCCGTTCTCACCCCAAGATGGTCCCCAGGAATTGCGGACGAGCCAGTAGTCGACTCCTTCGGGAGTTTGCCCTAGGCCTACGATGGTCACTGCATGGTTCACGTACGTACGGCCGGTGTGCGAGTAATTATCGCATAGTGGGTCCACGAACACGCCAGTTCTAATCAAAAATGCCGACACACAAAATGCGACGTCGATCGTAATTAAATTATGCTAATCAAACCATATTTTTTCAAGAAAGTATTAAATATTCTCACTTGTACTGGTTAAAGGTACTGGTAGCGTGAATAGCAACAGCCATTGGCTCGCGTAGCTCACAGACCATGTCTTGCATTAAACCTTCGTCCCACGGAGTCAAAGACGCGTATGGGTTCACATACGTCACTCCCCTTTCGGCTATAGTTCGACATGTACTACTCTATATTTAAAAGAGAAGTTGGATAACTCAAATACACAATACTGCCTCTCTTGTAACACTTGCAATATCTAATCTTTAAGTGATTAGTATTCCATACCTTTATCATAGTATTGACCTTATGCACATTATTAGTATTCCTTGGTATCGTTAGTATTTTTATTAGTTGTTATTATTATTCTTACTTATCATAATAAAAATGTGAACTTTCTACGTTCAATTTTCCAGATAGCGAACTAGAACAAGATAATAGTACAGTAGTTCAGATTACCAGTTGTACGGCCAGTATTATTTGTCATATTTCATTAGAATTATTACCTGAGCTACATAGGGGTAATTGTCTGTTCTGTCGACTTTATTATGTTGCCAGTACGATAGACAGGCCTCGTAACTTCCTCCAGAGCAACCACGAGTTCCGTACTGGCCGGTACAGTCGACGCATTGTTGTTCACTAGACGTATAAAGTGACGTTTACTTCATTGTAATGCTTTTAGCTTGTGCTTGCAAATCTTCCGGACATTATTCTAAAGTAAAGGTTAAAGTTTACCTGAAACTGATTAGAGTAGTATTTTGCTGATTGCGACAGTACCGGAATTCCGCCATAGTAGCAGGAGGAAACGAATAGCACCTAACAAAACTGTTGAAGTCGTACTGTAGGCTTGTTACAGATTTAGCTTCACAATTGCGTCACTAGGTGGTGCTACTATAGTGTTTCGATACTGATATAGGACATTATTTCAGAATTGTTTTACACCTGGATTATCTAATAAGTATAGTAATTTATTTCTGATGGCATTCCAAAACGCAGTGCAAGCTTAAACTATTAATCCGTCTGTAATACTTTACAAGTGCAAATTGCTGACAAATAATTCTCTATAATAGCGATTACTTCAGTGGCGCATCTTGTGACGTCATGGCGAAGCTTATGCCATGGCGCCTCCAGAAGCAGTGTAAACTGAAGCTGTATAGTCTACTATTCCAGAGGCACAAAACTTACGCGCCACACAATCCTTGATTTTTAATTGATGCTAAGCAAGGATCGCCTCGAAGATCTATCGTGCAATTGACTTGGGGTGACGCTTGAAGCGGTGGATAACCTAAAACGCGTTGGATGATTGCAGATGGCAGCACCAGGCCTTTCAAGAATTCAAACTCCCTGCTTGTCTGAAAAAATAGTCACGTTTATTTACCTTATTATTGATTGTATCTAACTTTAATTTGTTATGCTTTCATATTGAAAACCTGTAACTGATGCAAACCTTAAATCTGGGCATTGCGCAATACATTGCGCATTATTAGATGGAACTGACACCAATTTTCCCTAGCCTCGAAATGTCATTCAAAGTTATATATAGAAAATAAAGCCGCTGACTGACAGTGTTACTCACTCGATCACTGTACTCGTTTTCGCCTAAGACGAAGGACACCAATCCTTGAGCGTAGTCTTGATTCCATTCCGTTATCTTTTGCAAGTTTCGTAAATAAACAGTTTTGCGAAAAGCTTCTTCTCTCAGGTTCTTGTAAGTCTTGTCAAACTTTTCCTAGTGGAATAAACCAGGAATAAACATCTTGAGTCCTATTTCATTTTCGGAAAATTTCACAGAAGATTTCTTACTTTAAATGCTAGCCACTGCAAATCCAGGAATTCAGCATCCAGCTCAGCCGTAACTGATTCCACGCACAAAAGTGCAAAAGCAAAATTAACCCAAAGCATTGTTTCCTCTCAAGAGGTAAGACAATCACAGCTGTTTGCCAAGGAAACTTTGCAGATTCAATTGGAACACCAAACAATGTGACTTTGGAAGTACGTGCTTGGGGAAAGGTCTTGTAATTAAAATACTGGTGTATAGTTTTTTTTTTCTTTTTACAGAGATTCGTGTCTTGATGATTCGGCGAAAACACTCACGTATTCATTTCCGCACCGTTTGCCTTATGGAAAGTCTTCGCAGTTTTGTGCCAAGAAACCACACGCGTAAGTATTTTAATAGCTCATGAGTGTCTAGAAGTTTCTCTTGTACTCGCCTTGGAGTCTTTCTTTGAAGTTTTGGGGGCAACTGTTCAATCCGAATCGTCAAACCGACAAATACGCGATTGAAATAATCAAAACAATCAAATGTTGAATAATATTCAAAAGATTGTTTGAATACAGCTTTACTGAACACCGAGTTTCAGCAACTAAAAAAACACAATCAAGAAGAAAAAGGCTTCACAATAGCCCCTACACGCAAAATACGATAATATCGAAAAATCAACTAAAAAGAAAAAGAAAAGAACATCCTTTAAGACTCCGATGTTACAAAAGTGTCAGTCGGGTTAATGACGTAAGGATCGAGTCCAATATTACAAGTATTTTGCCAAAACGGGAAGTAAATCTTTCCGTCAATTCCCCAATCCGTTCCCATGGAATTCTGGGCAATCCAAACAAAATCACCGGTATTCCTTTGTCCAACGCCAATCAAGACCAACGAATGGTCCGTATCATATCTTCCGTTCACAACAAAATTAGCGCAATGGGGATCGCTGTAAACTCCCGATCTTCCAAACAATAAAGTATTACTATTTCTGAAGCACTTCAGAAACAAGGTTAAATAACTATACGAAACTATAAAAAAATATTTGTGAAGCTGTTTTGAACACCAAAGTTCTCCTGTTCTAAAAACTGACAAGAATCAGTAACTACCTTAAAATAATTGAAGAAGAAATACAAGAGAATTATATCGGTAAAAACAACGAAAATTACTGTTGCTTACTGGTAAAAGTCAAAGAGTGATTTGCTTCCTCTAGTATCGAACTTGACCGCAATGGGACCGTTCTTGCTCAACAGATTCCATGCTGTGTAAGCCGCCAAAGCCGGATCTGCTTTCCCGTAATCCAGATTCTTTACTCTTCTGAGAGAATCAGGGTTCAGTTGACCAATTCCCAGACTTTCGTCGTATTCGCATCCCATGTCCTATGAAATCCATTACGAAACTTAGAAACTATACAGAGAATAATATAGACATTGGTTCAGGCAATATCTATAAAATACCAACATGTTTCAAAGAACGGTTTTGACAGTAATGTTGTCAACAACAATCCCTAGTACACCTGTGGAATATTTTTGACGAATGATCTTAAAACAAATTTAAAATATATAGTTGAATTTTAAGTAAACGTGAATCATAACGAAAAATCTCATTGTTTCCGAAACTGTAAGTCAATGTTAGAAAACTTCTAATTTGCGAAAAATACTTTGAGATTCAATGGGCAAAATTTCAGATGTATTTGTGTTTTTTCTTTATTTTTCATGTTCTCGATTTTTTTTTCAAAATTAGTTTTGCTTCTTTGCTGTTCAGGAGAAAACATTTGTGATGAATGTCGGTATAAATAGGCCTACAGTAAAAACAAAAGCCGAGAATTATAGAAAATTTTAGTTAGAAAACTTCGGAATATCATTGGACAAATTAGCAAGCTCATAAAATTTCTTTAAAAACAAGGAATTAGTTTTCAATAGAAAAAACTAAATACCCTGTTTTCTCCCTTCTGGTAGGCAGAGTCAGTCATAACTGAACGTTCTGTGAAATACTGGAAAACATCTTCGTAGTTTCCTCCCTTGCAACCGTTAGTATTTGGCGCGCAATCCAAAGCTTGATCCACGCTAGAAGACATGAACCAAAGTCAAAAATGTCGATTAATGGGGAAAAAATCCATAAAAATAAGGCATAAGTATTAAATACGAACCTGAGGGCTTCGAAGTTACCGTAAGTTCGACTTTCCAAGCATTTTGCAAACTCTAGTAATGTAACTGCAGCAATAGCATACCCACTGGCACAATTCTTTTGCTCCCTCACCGGACTGAGGCAGGGCGTGTCTCGGCTTAGATCAAACTAATTTAAGAGAAATTACTGCTACTGTATTACATATTCCCGCAATCTCTATGGAGCATTCAAATGCTTCATATTTAGTTTCAGTATCCTAAGTTCTAATTACTCTACTTCGAACTCACCGAATAAATTTTTCTTTTGAAAGTAAACTTTAAATTGTACTGAAAATGCGTACGTTGAAAACGAAATTAAAAATTATACACAATTAAAATGGACAACTCAACGGAAGTAAAATTTAAAGAAAACTTAGAATTTAGAATTAATAATAACTTTTAATAATTTTCTTTACATAATTACGATTTTCCCTTTGAAGACGAAAGGCAAAAATATTCTTTAAAAAAGTAGTTTTGGAGCTTGAAGAGCCAAGAATTGGAGGGAAAGCTAGAATCAAAGCGTACTTACGGAATTGTTATCAGCTGTCAAATCAATGGGAATGGTCCTCACATTGATAACTTCCGAGGCTAAGGTCGCTGAATGACGTGGGAGTTTCGCTTTCAATGCATTACGTTCTTCATACGTCTGATGCAGTGAGTGTCATACGTGAGAAACGCTGTTTTGGTGGATTGAATGGGTTTTTAACTTACCAGGTCTGCGAGTTTATTCACGCCCACTGCATAGCGGACTTTTCCTAGCAGGTAAAGTTCGTTCGATTCGTTGATGGCCTTCAAATTGCGCTGAAAAATTTGTCGGCGGAAGTTTTCCTCTTTTGCAGAAGAATAAGATTTGTAGTACGTCTTCTACAAATGGACAGATTATTAGTTATCAAATTTATAAATGAAGTAGCTAGGAAATTAGCACAGAAATAAACTAACCAGGAAATTACTATAGAAATAATTGGAGAAAATAATTAATATAGAAATAATTAGAAAGAACTTAATATAGAAACAATTAAGAAAAGAAATCAACGCTCAGATATAAAATAGCAGGCAAAATATAATCAGATGCAATATACTAGTCCAAGATGACCTGAAACGCGGATCAGATTCAAACTATAAAAAGTACTAACTTCTCGCACAATGCAAGTTAGTAAACATTTTTCAACCTTTAATGGATGTTTGTAACGATCTGTGCTATTCAAAGAAATCAAGCTATAGCTAAGTTTCAGATATTTAGCATCTATCATTTACACCACAAAAATGATAAAAAAGCAAAGTAAATTTTATTTGTATTATTATCACTTAAATACGAGTAAGTTGCATAGTAATTATTTTTTAAGCAATATGGGCTTGTATAAATACCTTAAACCACTGCCATTGAGCTTGCGGATTACCTCTGTACCATGTTGCGGAAATTGGGACGAAACACCACAAGAAAAGCGCCAGATACACCCACAGTGTCTTCATTTCGACAAAGGTCTGACATGAAATTGACGTGAACATTCTGTAGCCTTTTTAATGAAAAAATCAGCCGTGCTCCATAGTTCGCTACGCTTGTACAGAAAACTGCTTACGATGTCCATTTCTGTCCTCAAAGCTTAGAATCTTAAAGCTGTCTTGGCCTTTTGTCAGCCAAAGACTTCTTTAATAACGTAGTCAAGATACTTAGACTGGAAAGCACGAAAGTTCCAGTAGCTTCATGCATTTTTGCGTTCGTTTCTAGGAGGTTAGATATTTAAAATTTTTCACCAAACACGGACCTCATACTCTTTATTAATCCTTAAAGACTGATGCTTTTCGCGTGTACAGAAGAAGGCATGACAGTGCCAAGGTTCCTAGAAACAAGGTTACTTCATTGGGGAACTTTGAATTTGAACTCGCCGAGCGTGCAACGTCACTCGGAGCAGTGCCAATCAGCGGCCTCCGCCGAAGGCATGGCGCTGGAAAGGAAGACGAACTTTTGGTCTTTAGTCCCAGGAGTTGTTAGCATAAAATGTAAAACATGCATGCCTTTATTTATTATTGCACTGAGAAATTTTATTTCTTTATTACATGGGTTTTTATGGATCTCCTAGCTTGTAATTTTCTTCATTTTCTTGCACTTTTTCTGCCTTCGCTTGTAGAGGTTTTGGATAACTGGCTACCTAAGCCTTTTTCTCTTTCAATCATTGTAAAATTGAACCATTTGATCCTAATTAACGTCCTTGTACGAATGAATGATTTTATCACTTCCTTTGGCAGTGCAGGGAATTTACTAGAAAGTGTTGTGTTTAGATCTTTTTAAAAGTAGCGCATTCAGTCTGCTCCGACTGACGTCATCCACCCGATGGCGTTAGCTGCTTCCACACGAAGGCGCGAACTGATGAGGTAACCTTGTTTCTAAGAACCTTGTGACATTGCGACATTGCAGCGAACTTCACTGGCGTCATCTAGTGACATGTACGGGAAGACTAATTTGGAATATGCCGTATTGTTGCTCCAGACTTTTTAACCTCTGGAGAAAATAACGAACTAACGTCGTTTTATTGATCAAATTTCGATCGCTACAATAAGTAAGTTTTATGGAGAGAATTTATAGAATTTTAAATGCTAGTTTTCTACTGCTGTGAACACGTTTGACACTTTTTCAATGTTTAGGTAATAATACTGTCCTTTTTTATTATATAACTAAATAAAAAATGTCATCTTGAAGCGATAATTTCTTTCCCACAGATTATAAGTTTTCCTTATAACAAAGGTCTGACGTGACCTAATCGTAAAAGTTGATTTGCAAATGTAGCCTTTGTAACTTATCATGTCTGCCAATTTATTCAGGCCAACTACAAATCAGATTTTACCCAGCTTGTAAAGTTTGTTGGATTCATGTATTATCTTTACATTTCTCTGGAAAACTTGACGGAAGATTTCCTCGTTTACGGAAGAATAGGATCGATCGAAATCGTCTTCAAATAAGAAAATGAATCAGCTAACGAATATTAAAATAAAACAAGTAGAACCTTAATATAGAAATATGTAGGAAAATAAATATAAAACAATTGTCAGCTTATCATGTAGAATTACTAGTTAAAAAAACAGAAATCAATGTGCATTTAGCCCCACAAAGTTACACCACAATATAGAAAAAAACTTTCAGCAATCCAACTTAAAGAACGACAATTCCCACATTTTGGTATTTCATAAGGCAAGTCTTGAAGAGTGCAATGCCGATGTTTGAGAACTATACAAGACTGAAAATACTCAAATCGCATTTACCTTTCCTTTCACTGCTAGAATGTCTCCATCGCCCCGCCTTTGACAGGAATTTTTGCCAATCAGAGAGCAAGAACTTGTGAGCGCCCGCACTTTCCGAATTGCCTTGTAGTCATTGTGTATCTTTGTTGATACATATTTTGTCAACGTGGAAATGTTTGTAATAATTTAATCATAAACTATTAAAATGATTTTTAATGGATTGTGCTAAAATTCACCCTTAATCATATTGACTTTCCGACGTTTTAGCTGAAAAAAACTAGGTTCAAATTCGCGAGTAGCAGCTTTTTACCTTTCTCCCTCAGAGGTTAGGAAGCCAGTGACGTAACCACCTTTCAGCAGTGAAAGGTCGCAACCTGTGCAGTGTGTCTCTTTCCAGATAGTTTTTTATCACTATGTGATAAAAAGTCTGGTGAGCAAACAGATCTAGACAAGGAAAACCACATAAGTCTAATCAGGTCTCTCGAGGCTGATTAACCTTCATTAATTAGTGCAAGAGCTTAAGGCCCCGGTATACACAAACCCCTTATGGGCGAATAACATGGGAAGATTTCAGACACCATAATTTGACAACGGTCAAAATGTCAAAGATATTGTTTCGATAGTAAAGTTGCTATTAGTGATGACTAGTACACAACATCGAGTTTTTGTCAAAAAATGAGTTTGATAAATTTGTAAACTTTGACTGAATGTGTGCTACTTTCTTATTATACAGAAAAATGGAAATCGGGCAATGTAGTGCACTAGCTCTCATTTTTTCAAGTTTTATGATAATGAGAAAAAAGAGATCTGTTTGGTAGTTTTTGTGATATTGTGTATGAAATTTCCAGGTTTTGTTTGATTTTATTATGCTTTACCGCTATCCAGAGTTTCTGTTTGACTTCGTTTCGCTTCTGTTATAAGTCACTTGAGCAGACCTACCTTCTAAGAATAAAAGCGTGTCCCTATCTTTTACTTTTTAAAAATTTCGGAAGTTGTGTATACCGGGGCCAGTTACGAGGTGAAAGGCAGGCCAGGGAATGAAAAATTATGAAAGTCAAAATAAGTATAATCCACTACTGAAAGAATAAATATTTCCTTCTGGCTATCTTCTATGTCCGCTTTCAATCTCATTCAACACGTAATGAAGGTAAATCAGCCTCGAGAGGCCTGATTAGACCTCTGCGGTTTTAGGTGGCCATTTTTTTTAGCTCACCACAGTACGTAATAACGCTAATTGCATGACAATATTACTGTATTTCTCACTCTGAAAAAGCTGATAACAATTTTCAGCAAGAATTTGAACGAAACTAAATCAATTAAACTCATGTTCAAAAACAGCAAAAACAACCCCCTTACATATTGTCAACTTTACCCTGTGGTCACAAAACCGCAGACGGATTAATGGCGTACAGTAGGGCCTCAAGGTTGCAGGTGTTCTGCATGAGAGGGAGGTACACCCTCCCATTGTCGCCCCAATTAGTTCCCATGGAATTCTGGGCAATCCAAACCGGCTCACCAGAATCTGTTACGCCGACGCCTATCAAGACCAGCGTATGATCTGTTGCACTGTTCCCGTTGGTCATAACATTAGCGCAGTTGGGATCGTCGTAAATTCCCGATCTAATGAACCAAGAAAGCTTATCACTATTTCATAGTACATACCAAAATAAATACCTTAAAAGTCTTGAGAAACGAATACCTTAAATAACCGTGGACAAATAGTGCATTTACCATTATTTTTATCATTCCACAATATAATGGTATATTGAGTTTACAATCAAAGCATCGTTAACTAACACTTCAAAGAGGGAGAGAGGAAATTCATAGACAAAAATCGATCGTACTGAAATGACATAGAAATACAAGGGGGGGGGGCAATAACAGAAACTTACTTATAAAAGTCGAAAAGCGACTTAGGTCCTCCGCTGTCGAATCTCCCCGCGAAAGGACCCAATGCATTCAAAGCGCTGATAATAAAAGGTATAGTTTCATTCGGACTGGTTTGATAACCAGGAGATCCTATTTGGAAAACGGCAGTAGGGTCCAGTGTCCCAATTCCCGCACTTGGATCGTACATGCACTTGGTCGCCTAACCAAGATGGGAAAAAATAGTTATCGAATATTGTAAATTATTGTGATTCCTAAGTTGTATTCCCTTTTCGTTTCTGGACCCTAATTTCCCTTTCCAGATCTTGTCGTTGTCTGTCGTTCTTAAAAGTGAAAGAGTTGTCGTACTGCTTACGTTTGTAACTTCCCTGCAAAAAAGGTCCGATAAACGGAGACAGCGAGAGAGACAGAAAGGGAGCGAGTAGAAAGACAGAAGAATGTAAGCGTCATAGGGAGCGCTAGGAGAAACGAAAGTTCGGAAGTATGGAAAATGAAACGGAAAATTGGCGAAAATTAGTTTTCAAAAAATTTCATAACATTGTCAAAAGAATTTCGTTTCAATGTTTAACAAAGAAACATTGGCCTTTGTGCCAGTGGCGCCTCTGGTGAAAAATTTGTGAAACTCAATTGGGAAGCCCCGAAGGCCGTGTATATTAATCAAGAATGTGTCTCGTAGATGGCATAGGACGACCAGAAACCATGCAAGAAGAAGGCCTCGCGAAAACCAAAATTTAGACTAACATAGGAAGAGTTTTAATACCTTACTCTGTAAAGTTTGCATCGACATTTAACAACCTCTTTTCGCAATAATGGCGATCAAAAGCACGTAGAAAATAGGGAAGGAAAGTGTGTGGCAACGTTACCCTGTTATTCTGAGGTCTGTATGAAGCCATGGGCATGATCGAATTCTCTGTAAAGTATTGAAAAACTTCTTCGCAGTAACCCCCTTTGCAGCCCTGGCTGTATGTTGAGCAGTCCAAAGCTTGATCCAAACTATTAAATGTACGGAAAAGAAAAGGAAAGACTATGAAGAATGTCAAAAGACCAAAAAGCGTTTCAATACCTGTAAGATTGAAATGTTCCACTCTTCCTGCACCCAAAGAATTCTAGCAATGTTAGGGCAGCAATAGCATATCCACTGGCGCAATTTCTTTGATTTCGGACTGGACTGACGCAATTAGTGGAGTCAAGAGTAAACTAGATTAAAATAGAGATTTTTTTTGTGAATAATAAGACTCGTAGAAATCACGGTTCTTCTTGTTTTAGTAATTGCGTTAATTTATTTCATGTTTTTAAGATCAGTGCGTGAGATCGCATTTTTTATACTTACGTATTGGGACCACTGGAATTGCGTAGCGGTAGGTATTGTCGACAAATCGAGGACTTTTGTCTTCAAAGTCTTCGGAGAATGCGTCAGGTTAACTTTCAATGCCCTACGCTCTTCGTAAGTCTGTCGTAAACGATGGTTTAGAGATTGCGCGAAAGAGATTGACTTTCCGCAACAGTAGACTAACTTTCAACTCAAAGAGTGGTTAACTCACTTGATCGGCTAACTGATTCAGTCCCACTTTATAGCTGACTTGACCCTGATAGTAAAGTTGGTTCCAATCGTCAATAGCCTTCAAATTTTGTTGAAAGACTTGCTGGCGGAACTCTTCCTCGTCCGTAGAAGAATACGATTTACCAAATGCTTTCTGTCAAAACATCAAGCCTTTCAGTTATAAATAAATATATAGTCTTAAGTGTCTATTCAGAGTCAGTCCCATTTGTAGATACTTCTGCGGAATTCCCTGCCTTGTCGATTAATTAGAGGCAAGTATTTAAATTTATGAAATGATGGAGAAATTTCTGCTAATGATTCTCTCAAACTTATTACTTTCGTAATTACCTTATACCCGTGCCACTGCCTTTCAAAATCAACTCCATCCTCTTCAGTAGAAATTGTCACCAAATGCCACGCGAGAATCGCTAGTAATGCCCAGAGATCCATCATGTCAAACAATGCGTTCCCCAAGGTTGGACATCTCGCTAAATAGCGCGTGCTATTGTTCTCTCTAAGTTTGTAGAGGATGTGGAAACTTACGTGACTATTTATGCTGAAGCCAGAAATCCGACGCTAGGACGTGATTTTGTCTTTTGCAGTGTAAACTGGGAGATTCTCAAGTTCGTTTTCCTTGCCCCTTTCTCTCCTACAAGACAAATACAATAAACACCGTGGAAACATGCTGATTCTGCCTTGCTGAACACGCCAAACGTCTTCCAAACAACTCTGAAGGCAAGAATACTTTATTGCTACAATCACGCTATTTCCTTTTTAAATTTTTCAGGATGAGAATTTGGTCGTTCATGTTTCAGTAATATTACTAAATGTCATTTTATTGAGTACCTAAATATCCAAGAATATACAATCAAATAGAAAACGAGATACAATCATTTCCCCTCTAAAAATATTTTAATACCAGGGGCTTCACAAAACAGTCAATTGGATCGATGACGTAAGAATCGAGTCGAATATTGCACGTATTTTACCGAAACGGAATATACATTCTACCCTTAACTCTTCGTCTGTTCCCATGGCATTCTGGGCAATCGAAATGACGTCATCCGTCACCCATACTTTTTCTGCAACAAAAATTTACATTTTCTTCTTTTTCTTTCAAATTACTGCAGTTGTATCTGACTCGAAAATCATACGTATTCAAAAATTGCACCTTCTTTTGACAGACTTCGGTTGTCTGGAAAACATTTTATAGTCCTTTTCTTTTCAAATGAGTGCGGCTGTATTGGACACGAAAAGCATAAATATTCAAATACTGCAATATTCTTTGACAGAAATGGCCCCTTTTGAAGACTCTTAACATTTAAAAGCCTCTAATTCTGTTTAGGTTCAAGTTGGTGATCGAGCTCACGTGGAACGGCATAGGAAAGGAGCAATAGCTGTCTTTTGACAACAATAGCTGTCTTCTGAAAGAAATTAATGCCTTGACAAGGAACAGGAGTCTTCCGTTTCTTTTCGGGCAAGTTTGTCAGTTTTCCAGTAGAAAGCAGGAAGGAGTATTATTTAGGACAAGTTTGGTGACCTACGTTGATTTGTTTGGTATGACATAGCTTAAGAAAGCTTAGTATGACTTTCTCTCGACTTCTGATTGACTTGAACACAATAACCAATCCTTGAACTTTTAGAACAATGTTGTCGCTGTTCAAATTAACTTGTAAAAAAATCAGTTTTTCAAGATTAAACAAGTGCAAGAAAAGATGACGATTTAAGTTACCTTTAGTAAGCTCCGGTCTTCAAACTCGTTATTCTTTTTTATTATTATACTATGTTGTATCTATAGAGTACGGTAGTACTCTATATAATGCATTTGAGGTGGGAAAAAAGGGACTCGGTTTTCTCTGAAACGACACAAGCTACTGGTACGTGTTAGGTACCGAAAAATGCAGGAAAAAATCCTGTAGACTGATTTATATTTTGTTTGTCTGTGAGTTTTATGAGAGGGCAGATATTCGTAATCTTTTGGAAAACATCTTGCATTCCATTCACATTCTTTCGTACACTTTTCGTTGCTATTGCCACGCTAAGAAAAGAAAGGGTTCAAGTCAGAGAAGGAGGGGTTTCTTGACGTCACGCCTGAGGCACAGTGAACTGGGCCGTCCGTATGAATTCGAATTCTTTCGTACACTTTTCGTTGCTATTGTCACGCCAACAAAAGAAAAGGGTTCAGGTCAGAAAAGGAGGGGTTCCTTGACCTGAGGCACAGTGAACTGTGCTCTGCGTATGAAGTTTGCCGTGCGGGTTCGAACT
>JAHZNP010000393.1:0-65579 GCA_020615345.1 Triops cancriformis | reverse complement strand
CGCAAGGCCAATTCGTGAAACCAGGAGGCCGCAAAATTCCCAGAAAGGCTTCGAAAAAACTCGTATCCGAGCTTAATCCTTTAGCCACGTACCTTTCACCTTTTACCTAATCGTTGACGAGCCGTATAGGTTACTTAGTCCATGTTTAGTAGCGTGCTGTGAATCGGGAAGTGAAGATGTCGAGGAAGAAGCACACAAGCCTATCACTTAGCCAGCGAGTCGAAATTTTCCATTATGGATTTTTTTCAAAAGAAATAGCGAAAGCTTTGACCAGTAACGTTATAATACAAGTATATTTTAGATGTAAAGATATTTGCTTTCATTTCGTGTTTCTTAGCCTTCTAAAAGGCAACTCCGTTTTATTTCAAACTCCGCGTAAATTCATAGACCGTCCGGTCCCGAGCCTATGTAATAAAGCGGGTTCCACTGTATTTCTAAAGTTTTTCACATTCTATATTTGGTTGTGCTTAGTCGAACAGAAATTTTTTTTTGAATCAAACGTCTTCCCTAGACTGGATCTGGCAAAACATATACCATGGGAACCGGGTTTGATATGGATTTGACGTCAGCCGCAGGAGACTTGGCACCCGAGCAAGGCATTATCCCACGTGCTGTTCATCACTTGTTTGCCAGCATGGAAGAAATTCGCCAAGCAACCCTTGAAGCTGGCCAACCGCCTCCGGAATTTAAAATGAATGCGCAGTTCATGGAGTTGTACAACGAAGAGATTTATGATTTGTTCGACCCTGCAAGAAACGTAAATAAAAAGAAGAAGCTTGTTCTTGTTCTAGAAGATGGCATAGACAAGCGTAGGCTTTGTTTATTTCCGCACTGTTCTTTTCAATAGGATAAACGATCCAGTATACGAATCCATGAAGATGCCTTAGGAGGAATTTACGTAACAGGAGTGGCGACTCGCCTTGTGACTTCGACGCACGAAACGCTGCAATGTTTGAAAGCAGGTGCATTATCGCGAACCACTGCCAGCACCCAGATGAACGCGCAATCCTCCCGGAGTCATGCAATCTTCACTTTACATATTAAACAGCAGCGACTGGTACCATCCGAGGTAACAAATTTCATGCCGATGATGATTGGAACGAGAGATAGTTTTTATTGGCTGCTTATTGGTGGTTTTTAATGTTCGCGACCCGTGGCAGTTTATATGAGTTGTAAATTTCCGGGAAGGAACTCTTCATTTGGTACTTTCTTGAGTACTGAGAAAGAGACTCAAAATATAAGTGGATTATTTTACCAATTCAGATATTTTTTAAAATTCTTGCTCCGTTAGAAGTCAGAAATTTCAATAACCCGTTTCTAAAAACCAGGAGAAGACTTATTGCGGGTTCTACAGCACTTGGCGATAACAGAATGAAGTGGATAGAACCAGTGAGTCGTTTCTGGTTTCAGCGTGGGAAGTTTTCACTTTTCCGTGTTCGACCTAGAGATTTATATATATATTTTTAAGAATTTTATTCCTCTTAAAATACCGTGAATTATCGAAGTTTTTTGTGTCGTTAATGTATTCAGTAGAGAAAATTCCGATTCATGTAGTTGTTTCTAGTCCTTCGCATGCTTACGAAAAATTTTGAGATTGTTTGTGAGTTCTGATCGAAGATTAGGCGGTGAACTTTTAAGAATATTTTTCTGTGTCTTTTTACTAATGTCTATGGCAATCGGCAATGTATAGTAACGTATGGTTTGGTAGTAATTTGTGGTTAGCGAAAATGAAGAATATAGGGTATAATGTGTTGGAATTATAGTGTTTGCTAATAAAATCAATAGGAGGAAGGCGGGGCGCCAGAATTCGAAACTTTAACTGCGAAGCTACATTTCGTGGATTTGGCTGGCTCCGAGCGCCTGAAGCGTACTGGCGCCACAGGGGACCGTGCTAAGGAAGGCATCTCTATAAATTGTGGTTTGGTAAGTTTTTATGTTTTTGCATTATTGAAAAATTTTGATTTTTTTTCATGTCAATGCACTTGAATTTTTTATATCTCACATATCAATCAACTTTTTTTGGTTTTCGCTCACAAGCATTTGAAACGTTCCAGTAATGTACAATATTTCAATGGAAAAGACTTTCCTGTATTTGATTTTATAACTATTTATATAAAAGTACAGTATGTGTAGAAAAGTGGAATGTGTATATAATTTTGACCGGTTTTGAAATAGAAGTTCTTGCAAGGTCATTTTTTTATGTAGGCCCTGTCCAGTCAAATTTTCAAAAGGTAAAGCATGGGAAACCTTCGTTGTACTCACTAAAACCGGTTAAAAATTAGATGAATTTGAATGATTGATTTGCAAGTTCTAAGGGTTTAGTGCGTTCTTGTCGTTGACCTGTTTCTGTTTTGTACATGTTTTTGTACACTCTTTTTAAGCGAAGTTTGAGTTATTTAGAATCGAGTGTATTTTTCATTCCCAGTTGGCTTTGGGAAATGTCATTTCGGCACTGGGAGACAAGTCGCGACGTGTTACACATGTACCGTATCGTGACTCCAAGTTAACGCGCCTCCTGCAGGATTCACTGGGCGGTATTCGATTTCCTTCTTATTTTTTCGTTTCATAGCCTCGTTATAAAAAGTACTAATATTATTGTGTTCTAGTTTTCTTTTGTTATGTTGTCTTTTTTATTTTTTGTCTTTCGCAACGTAGTTATTCCTACGTAAAATTTTCATGATTATCAGGAAACAGTCGGACGCTCATGATTGCATGCGTGTCACCGTCGGATCGCGACTTTATGGAAACGTTGAACACACTTAAGTATGCAAATCGCGCCCGTAACATACAGAATCGCATTACGATCAACCAAGACAAAAATTCTAAAACTTTGGCATTGCTACGCCAAGAAATTGCCCAGCTTCAATTGGAGTTGGCCGAATACAAGCAGGTAAGGATAAACTTAAAATGGAATTCTTTTTCATAGCGCACAAGGAACGAGCCTTTAGACATTGATTTTATTTTGTGTTGCTATAGGGTAAACGGGTGATCAATGGCGACGGGGAGGAGTCCATCAACGACATGTTCCATGAAAACAAACTGCTTCAAACGGAAAATGGCAATTTGCGCACACGCATCAAAGCGTTACAGGAGACGGTTGATTCATTGACGGCGCGGAACAGTCAATTGCTAGCAGAAAGGGCACAAGGCGACTGGATGACGGCTGGCGAAGATTCTGACGTCACGAAACTCATTCAAGGTTATCTTCAGGAAATTGAAGAACTGCGAGCCAAGCTGTGCGAATCCGAAAGCATCGCTGTCCAGCTTCGTAAAGCTTTGTCTCAGCGGTCACCTGTCCGAGCCGTTTCTAGCCCTTCCCACGTAGCTATGGCTGGTAAGGATTCATATTGTCACATGTACCACGTGTATTTAACATTAGTCGACCAACTGTCTCGGTAAACGACTCGGACACAACATACCCCTTCTATGGGGTTAGAAACCCCGTTTATACGTTTGGCAATCGACATCCTGAACGCCACGAACAGGTGCAACGTGGCACGTTTCAAGTTAGCGACCGTCAGAACCGAACAAAAGAACAGAAGGACCCCACTACGTGCTGTTTCTTTACGTTTGATTTTTTTTATACCATGACAATATTAAGAGGATAAATTAGAAGCAGAAAAAAGTAATGTAACATAAAACTAGAAAAGCTAGTTGAGCTGCTTCATAAGATCTCTTTCGTTTCGAATGTATCGTTTCTTATAATAAAAAAATAATTAAGTTTCCCCTCAAATAATATTTGAGGGGAAACTTCATTGGACAAGGTCAGCCAATATGTTTTGACACAACTCGTTAATCTTTCGCTGAAGAACTTTGTGCTAGGTCTTATTGGATGTGAGAAAATTATGGTAATTTGTCTTAATTAAATTTTTATTTTGTGTGCCAGGTCACTATGATGTAGGCATGGAAGACAATGGAAACCAAGTGCAACAGCTCATTATGGAAGCCCGTCGTGGGTTAGAGAAAAAGCAGACGCTTATTAAGAAAAATCGACGGAATGAACGGGAGCGATCCAGCCGATCCGAATCTGGTGTGAAGGAAGATGGTGACGAAAGGGAAGAAGAGGAAATAGACGAGAGTGATACGAGTGAAAGTGAAGATAAAGGTAAAAGTAAATATTTTTACGCCACTCTACTCGTGGGTCAGTTAAGTGAAATAAAACGTAGAGTTTGTCTTTAAACGGAGAAGTAATTTGTATTAATTCTGATGTTTTGCGCCTTGTAGATAAAGACGGAGAAGGTTCCGAAAGTGAAACTAGTGAAGACGATGAAGAGCAGCTGACGGAGAAGTACGGCGCAGAGTTAGCCGAGCTGACGTCCGAAATTACGATGAAACAGCGACTGATTGATGAATTGGAATTATCGCAGAAACGACTCGATCTCTTGAAAGAGCAGTATGAAAGCAAAATGCAACAATTGCAAACAAAAATCCGTAATGTCGAAATTGAACGCGATCGAGTTTTAGCCGGTTACGGTAAGTGCAGTTTTTTTGGGTCGATCTCTGAACACAGCCAAGCCTCGGTTTTACAAACCCCGAGTTATTGAATGTTGCGAACATCAGAGGAAGCTCAATTGTCCGTTTGCTTCCTGCATTCATTACTTATTTTTATTTATAACGGAGTTACTAAACTGATCTTTGCTTTGGAAGCAAAATACTGGGCAATCGACACCGTATACCACCTCCCCATATTATAAACCTCGCTAAAACCGTAAAACCAAGGCTGTCTTTACTAACTCTTACTAACGTATTGCGTATTTTCTGCTGCCAGCGTTGGAAAATCGTAAGATGTCTTATAATAGCTTTTATCAGCGTGGCCTTTCATTACTCGACATGATCTCTTTGTTATTTTCCAGTTATTCGGTGATATTTAATGAAATGCAATTTTTTTCTCATTGAATGAATTTATATTTAATTCTCGTCTACCGAGCATTTCATTTTATTTACAAATGCATCTATAGCTTCATTTCTATTATTTTACATTGACTTTTTTCTTTACGAGTATTTTCTTCTATATTTTGTTTGTTAACTGTATTCAAGTTTGTACGCGCATGTCTTTCTTATTTTTATGATGATTTTGAAATTGTGCGAATGAATATTTATTTTCTGAACAATCTCAGGGGGTGGTCCGCCCAATCATCAGGCCGAGGAGAAAGTTAAGAAGATCAAGGAAGATTATGAGAAGAAGCTGGGTGACTTACAAAAAGAATTGAAGCGTTTACAATCCGCCCAACGCGAGCACGCCAAATTGTTGCGTAACCAAAGCGAGTACGAAAGGCAGCTGAAAACTTTGCGTGGAGACTTGGCGGAGATCAAGAAAAACAAGGTGAAGCTAATGCAACGCATGCGTGAAGAGGCCAGCAAGTACAAAGAAGAGGAACTGAAGCGCAGTAAAGAAATTATGCAACTGCGCAAGCAAACGCGGCAGCATGAAAACCAGATCCGAACATTGCAAGCAGAAAAGCAGCTGAAGGATACGGTTCTGAGACGCAAACAAGAGGAAGTCAGTGCGTTGCGCAAAATGGCCAAAGGGGGTTTGAGCGAAAAAGCTGCTGGACGCGTTCCATTAGCTGCGCAAGTCCGAGGTAAGTGTTTTGAAAAACTGTAAGCTATATTTCAATGTAACATAACCTTTTAAGATTGAACGGTTGCCGAATGTTGAAGTATCTTTAGTAATTTAATTTAAGGACATGGTTGTTTGAAAAACGATGTGTTATTTTTAATGATCTTCCTTTGTAGCTGCTCGCCGATTGCCGTTTTCGCCTAAAGCGGCCAAGCAGAAATGGCAAAAGATGGAAAAAGAAGTGATGCAACTTGCAGTTAGCAAACAAGCTGTTTCAAGCATGGAACGCGAAATGGAACGGTAAGGAATGCTAAAATGTTATTGGTTACATTTGTTAAGTTTGCTTTACCCGGAAACCATAACTTTTCGAAAACTTAAGATATAAACACATGAAAGAGTAAAAAAAATTCGTTGTGTACGTATGTGAATTTCAACTACTTTGCTGTATTCTCTTTATTGATTTCTTCATATATAGCTCACTGCGCCAACGAGACGAACTTCGCGTAGCGCTTGAACGGACTTTGGCTCAGCGTAATCGCGCAGTGATGGAAAGCCGGGACGAGAGCTTTGTCCAAGAACTGGAAGACCAGCTCGAGAGCCTGCGAGCCAATATAGATTACATCCAGGACACAATCAGCGACTGCCAGCAACAAATTATGCAACTCGAAGACGGCAAAGAAGGGCTCGACGCTCTGGAGTCGGCCAAAGTCCTTCAAACGATCTCTCTTGAGGAAGCTCGTTACCTCATTCAGAAGCTCCTTTCCATGACCATTAACCAATCGATTTTAGCCTCGCAGCGTGAGTACCAGTTTCACGAAGTTCAGAGCAATTTGAAACAAGTATCAGAAAACAATGCTATTCACCAGCAATTGCTCCAGCATTTGCTTGTTAACTCCGACGTCGAAGTATATAATCTCATGGCGGCCAGCAATACCACTTTTCCAGTCATTGACTCAACATCCTATGACGCCATACCCCTTGGCAGCCTCGAATCATCCCGTTCAGCTTCCCCGACCGATTTGTCTTCGGCCGCGCTGTCACTAACTGCCGGAGTGCCCACCAATGCCGCCCTCGCCGCGAAACCCAACAAAGCACGCCGTCGGACAGCGTTACCGGACGAACTGTTGTACGGTTTTCCACAGAATTTACCTGGCAGCTCCGCGCAGGAGGAAGAAGACGACGCCAAATTGTCTGACACGGACGCGGTTATTTCCTTTACGCAGCACGCGCGGCCGCCACCGTACGGGGGGCCGACGAACAATTCGGCAGTGGCGTTTGCCACCAAAGCAATGCAGCGCGTTCCTAGCGCCCCGGGTCCTTTGCGCAGTATGGGCGTCGCTGGTACCAGTGGGGGATTGAGCCGTACTTTAGCTGCTGCCGCCGTGTCCCCGTCGTCTGACCTCATGACCCGGAGTTTGACCTTGAAAGCCGAGCCGCCCTCACCTCGCTTGGCTCGTAAAACGGCTAATTTGAGCGCAACCAACTTGGCTGCTGCACGTCTGCTTTCTTCGTAAGCTTGAACGTTTCCTTGTTACTAACGTTGTAAAGTCTTGGAGAGAAATATTTTTTATTATTGTATATTTGTTTATTTTTGGGGTTTGTGAGTCAAGTTTTTTTAGGGTGATGGGGCTTTAATGTAGACTAACCTTTGGCGTTTATTTTATTTCTTTTTTTGTGTGTTTCGGGATGGTCTTGGTCTGCGGCTTTTTTTCTTGTTGACGTCTTTTAAGTGATCCCGAAATAACCACGCCCCCTTCTTCCCCACCCACTTACCGGCGCAGTACGAGTCGAGAAGAAAATCCTAATGTTTTTTCGAGATTGACGTCCGGTACAGCTGTAGCGACACAGCAACAACCTGGTACTGGAACCATAAATGCTTTTGCAGGAAAGGTAAGGACTTTTCAAGAGTTTAATTTGCATTTAAGTTCTGGTGCCTGTCGAAAGTGTACGATAGGTTTCCGAAAGTATAGTGTTAAAATGTAATGTTATAAGTGAAATGTTGAAATTAGATTTTTGTGTATTTTTGTGTTAAGGCCCCGGTATACACAAACCCCTTATGGGCGAATAACATGGGAAGATTTCAGACACCATTATTTGAAAACGGTCAAAATGTCAAAGATATTGTTTCGATAGTAAAGTTGCTATTAGTGATGACTAGTACACAACATCGAGTTTTTGCGAAAAAAGTAGTTTGATAAATTTGTAAACTTTGACTGAATGTGTGCTACTTTCTTATTATACAGAAAAATGGAAATCGGGCAATGTAGTGCACTAGCTCTGATTTTTTAAAGTTTTATGATAAAGAGGAAAAAGAGATCTGTTTGGTAGTTTTTGTGATATTGTGTATGAAATTTCAAGGTTTTGTTTGATTTTATTATGCTTTACCGCTATCCAGAGTTTCTGTTCGACTTCGTTTTGCTTCAGTTATAAGTCACTTGAGCAGACCTACCTTCTAAGAATAAAAGCATGTCTCTATCTTTTATTTTTTAAAAATTTCGGAAGTTGTGTATACCGGGGCCTTAAGAAGGAAACTTCGGGCCATATGGTTGTGCATAGAAGGCGAAGTTTGTAAAGGTTTGCAAAAACGGACTTTCACCTCGTTGAATGTTGAAAGGAAGTGATTTATTAGGATGTTTTCTAGTAAAGTTTTTCTTCTCATTGTCAAGCAGATGAGCAATAAAACGCCTTTGTTATGTTCGTTCGTGGCGGAGGGACATTCGAAAGCCGTTTTATCCATTTGTGCAACAGATGACCGACTTTTCAGTGGATCCAAAGGTAAATTACTGGAATCGATTTTTGTGTGTGTTTACCCCTGCATTAAGAAGTTCAGAGAGAATTGCGTTTGTTTAGTTGATTCCTCTATTACGTCACCTTCACGTGTAACTCATTGTTAACTATTTGTGCAGCAGATAAGTGTGTAGGTGACAATAATCTTGACTGCTTCCATCGGTAGTGTGGAAAGTTTTATTGGTTTTTAGTTTTTTTAGTTGTTCATCAATTTTCACATATTTTGTTTACCGTTTAGATCGCACCGTAAAAGTTTGGGATTTGGTCAGCGGACGAGAGATCATGGCCTTAGAAAATCATCCCAACAATGTAATAGCTGTCCGATATTCCGAATCTACTCGTCTCGCATTCAGTGTCTCTTCTGCTTTTATCAAAATCTGGGACTTGCGACTCAATCCAGTCCGTTGTGTGAAAACTTTGTGGTAAGATTGTCAAAAGTCCGTTTTCGCCTTTCCAGGTTCCACCACCTGGCTAATTTATTTTTAAATTTACCTAAGTTTATTCTTGCTAATTTTACATCCATTCAATGTACGCTTAATCTCGAATATTCTTACCAATTCTTACGTGCGTGAGTTCAGTTAACTGTCTAATCCATTTTATGTGAGGAGGGGGAATTTCCATTCCCCTTCACCGTGCTACTTTTTTTACTGTTGTATGCATATCTTGTTTTATTCATTCACTTATATTTTAGCTCGTCGGGAAGCACGTCTCTTAGCCAGCCAATGGGATTAGTTTCTCGCAGCGTCCAATTACCAGCCGGCGAAACCTTAGTCAACGACATTGCTCTTAGTCAAGTTCATCCGCATCTCCTGTATTCCGCCGCAGGCAATCAAGTCCGAGCTTTTGACCTGAGGAGGTAAAAAAATGAAGAACCGGAAAATAGTCAAGTTTATGACATTCATTATAAAGTAAAAAAGCATAAAGATCCCCTCATCTTTTTTCTCTCAGGTATGCATGTGTGGCAAAATTAAGTGGAGGACATCAAGCAGCGGTGATGTGTTTAGCCGTTGCTTCGCAGTCGGCGACGGACGAAGAAGGCATACCTAACGGGGAGCTAGTTATTACTGGCTCCAAAGATCATTATATCAAAGTAAATTTCTTTCCTTTTTCTACGTAGCTATATAAAAACTCAAATACTTTATATTATCTTCTTTAACAAATCTTTTCATGTGTATATATATCCATCTACGTCAATAAGAATGTATTGGAAGGGTGTAAGGTTAATCAACAAGCGTGACAAATTCTTAAAAAAAGAAAGAAAAACAGACCACATTGCCAATAAGTATAAAATGTAGTACGTTAAATCTGAGAAGTTATACAAGAATAGTGGTTAATTTGTAGCTTTTTTTCGGACTCCGTGTAAAGTAGTAGTATATTAATCTTTTTGTTGTGGTTTATTAACAGGTTTTCGATGTGGGCGAAGGTGCGAGTGGTTTAATTACGCCACGGTTCAACTTGGATCCGCCCCATTATGACGGTGTGCAGTGTTTGGCTATGCACGGGTCGGTGCTATTTTCGGGCTCGCGTGATGCTTGTATCAAGAAATGGGACTTGGAGCAGGCCGAAATGGTGCAATCTTTGAACAACGTCCATAAAGACTGGATTTGTGGAATGAGTGTATTGCCTGGTGGGCAGTACTTAGTCTCAGGTTGTCGTGCTGGCCATATGAAGCTATGGTCCACAGACGCTGGAGCAGCTTTGGGTGAAATGAAGGCTCATAACTATGGTATCAATGCAATTGCTACGAACTCTACCCACGTCTTTACTGCCTCAAGGTATACTCTGTAAAAAGATCATCGGGTACTTTAATGGTGTATTTTTCCGTTCGATCTAGTGATAATACGGTGGGACTGTGGCGAGTAAGGAACAACTTGGATATCTCACCTGATTATGAATAATTTAACGATCTTGTCCTGCATACATTCCGGCCGTTTTGTGGTGGGAGCATTTTATGGCAACTGATAAGGATCTTGTATTATTGCAGCTACATTCCAGTTTTCGTCCTATACCTCCATACTTACCGAGTTTTGAGAAAACATATTATATTAACTTTGGTTGTGTAATGTGGCAGACTTGTCGTTTCTTAATTTATATAGTTCATTTTATTGAGTATATTGCAGCATTCTCCACGGCTGTCGCTATTTAGTAGGAAAATACACTGTGAACTAACTTGCAGACTAACAGTTTTTTTTTAGTAATCTACATTAGTTTAAAGGAAAACACAGGTGTTTTTACAGATATAATGTGGTTGTAGTGTTCATGTAAATAGTCACGCTGTGTTTTAGGGTACTTAAAGGTCTGAGTAAGCTCTGTAAAGCTGGCCTTCCTATTAAATATTGAAATACCCGCCTCGCAAGTAGTGGTTTGCCAGCGGTTCTCAAACTGCACCGCGGCGCCCTGGTACGCCGCTGTTGCCTTGTGGGGGCGCGATGTGGTCCGATACTTTGACCGAAATTAGTTGTAGCACGCATACTTTTGTGATAGGGTGCCGTTGCGCAAGTGCTGAAACTCCAAGGGCTCAACAAAATGAAAAGTTCGAGAACCACTGCGTTAGCCCAAGTGTTGTAAAGTAAAAGCAAGTTTAAAATTATAACTTCGAAATGGGGGAAAATCTAATTGGTTATACCAGTCTAGGTATATTTGTCTACAGAGTGCAGCCTTATTTTCGTATTTGTTATATCTTGGTAATTCTTGTGCAATTAATAATAATCATGTCTATGCATCGGATTACCATTGAAGTCAAACTTACCGCCTAAAAAAGCTTTTCAATCACAAATCGATACTTTCCGAAAACCGATATTTAACCACCACGTTTGTTTTGATTTTTTGCTTTGGTACTTCACCGAGCGAAACTTTCGTAGTTTTCTGACAATAATATGCTATTTTTTAAGCCGCTAATAATCCAGTAAATCAAAAGCGAACGTAATTTCTAAATTTCTTTTTAAAATAATATTTAAAGAAGTTTTGCTTCTGTTTTGTTTAATTCCGTTTTGGTTGCGAGCAGTGCGTGCATCAGCATCTGCCGTTTCGCTAGTCATTAAAACATGGAGTTTACAGCCGAACATGTCGAGAAAGCTGTTAAACATTTTTACCATAATCTGGCCAGTCAATCACAACTTAATCTCTGGTTAACATCCGCACAATCGTCACCTTTAGCCTGGTCATTCGCCTGGCAACTCCTGGACAAATCCAAGGTACCATTCATTTGAAATTTCCTTCATGCATTCTGATCCCTCTTTCGTCTGAAAAAGATTCTCGAAGTCCAATATTTTGGTGCTAGCACGCTACAAACTAAAATCGCCCACCATTTTCATGAAATTCCGCCCGATCATTATCCCGAACTGCGCCAGAAATTAATTGACGTAGCTATTGAATACGTCGGAGGACCGAAGATCGTGATACACCGTCTTTCTGTAGCGGTATGAGAAGCTCATTCTTTTTCTCTTCTTCATTTAACAAGTTTTCGGTTTCACGTGTAGATTTCTTATTTGATCTTGCATTCGGTGCCGGACAAATGGCAAAATCCATTCGCGGATATCGAAGCGCAACTCGCGCGGCATTGTTCGCAAGGCACTCTCACCCCTCCGTTCCTTAACCTGTTACTTACCATAATCACAGGAGTCGCTGAAGAAGTGAGAACCGGAAATTAATTAAAGAATTTCTATTTTTTATGGTGTTATGGAAAAACAAAATTGAAAGTCAGTTCAAAGCTAAACTTTCTTTAATTATTTTGTAGTTCTCTTCTATGAACATGACGCAAGTTAGGCGTACAGTGTTGCGAGCTGAGATGTCGAAATCCGGAGAAATTAGTAAGTTTTAGCCACAGGGAAATAATAATTTTATACTTGTGTCGCAGTTCGCAGAAACTTGCACGCGTATGTGAAATATGACGTTGTGATATGATTCATAAAAGCCAACTTTACTTGTGGTTTACACAAAGAAATTGACGTATATTCTTTAAAGAAATCATGATGATTTTTACTTGGAATAACAGTCCAATTTTACCAAAATTATACTCAATGAAAGTGTATTTCTTGTAAATGGCTACCATATTTATAATGGGGCGGAATATTCCTTTGACATTGTTCTGCTTTTACCATAATTGTCAATTAATCGAATTACTTTTGCTTTCCCTTAAGTTTTGCCGTTGCTGAATCGAATAATTTCCACGTTGCCTGACCTCAGTGATCCCGAATGTGATGCTAAAGAAGAGCCTCTTACCTGTGCTATCAAAGCCGTCAATGCCTGGGTCCAGTACGGTGTTGGAGTGCCTTGGGAACATGGTTTACAAATGGTAAAAATAAACTCTTTTACCGTTATCCTAATCTCTCTCCTGCCACCTCGCCTCTTGTTGATTCTATAAATCTTACACTACTTCTTTACATAATAGGTTGGACCGTTGATGAAAGCAGTGGAGCATCCTTTATTAGAAGAAGTTGCTATAGAAGCCTTGACGCAATTGGTTATTCATCCCGAAGCTCACAGATGTCCCGCTTCGTTACTTTCTCTGCTAGAAGAAATTCTGCCGCTCAAAAACTTGATAGTCGACGCCAAGAAGGAGTGCTGTCCGGTAAGTTTAATTAAACGTTCTTTTTTTGTCCCTTTCTGCTGCCAAGCGAATCTTCTCGTGTACATTTTGTTATTGTCGCTCATCAATTTTTATTTCAGTGTCCATACAATGTTAATTTTTCAGTAATCTCACTCTTTTCTTCTACAATCCTTTTCGTAATGTTTTTGTGGTTGAATTTCAATTTTATTCTTGTTTTTCTATAGGAAAGGCTATCCAGATTATACGGAATTTTTGTACATTATGCTGAAACGCATTCGCGGCTGTTGATCAATTCCGTGGATGAAAAACGACTCGTGATTTTACCCCTTTTTGAATTGTTGCTTGATTGCACCAACACACCTGGTCGATATCCGGTGGATGAAAATTACAGCCACTTACCTCTAAGTGTCTGGTACATTTTGCAAGTAATCTTTATATTCTATTCCATTTATTTACTATTCTATTCTATTACCCATTTAAAATTCTGCGAACTTTTATCTTTTTAAAGGGCAGGAAATTACTTTGTCTAATATCAACTTACTGCAAGGCGATTGTTTACGTAATTAAAGGATCAAGTTGCCATACGTACAATAGGCTATTTTTTACTAATTATATCGGTTGTTGGTCAACAAACCTACCGTATTTAGCCTGAAGATTTCTATAAAGTATAATTCTGTACAGAAATGTTTCGTGACTTAGACGTTTGTTTTGTACTTATTCTTCTTACTTGTAGGACGATTTAAACGCGGTTCGACCTGAAAAGCAAAAAGTGTTAGAAGAACTTTTTACTCCGTTATACCTCACGCTAGTAGACGTTCTCCTCAGCAAGGCTATGCTGCCCGAATTCAACGATGAATGGTCTGCAGAAGATAAAGAAACTCATCGTTGTTACCGACAAGATTTGTTCGATACAATGGTAGCAAAAAACGTCTTTCCATTTATCTCCATTAATCTGTCCGCGTTCGTCTCCTTAGGGATATTGTTTTAATGTGTTAAGAGGCACTATGCTCGAAAAGCTACTAGCTCATTTAGCAGAGGCTATTAGACAAAGTCAAGACAACCCAAGAGCTTGGCCAGCATTGGAAACTTGTTTAATGGCAATCAGAGCAGTTTCTGAATCCGTTGAAACTAACGAAGAATCGTATATTCCTAAATTAATTGCCGTTTTACCGACTTTACCCTTCCGGGGCAATACTCACATAATTCAAGCCGCTTTGGAAACTTTAGGTAAATAAACATTCGTATAAAATATTTCAGAACAAATAGCTCTTCTGTTTCTTTCGCTTCATTAACTTTGAAGTATTCTCTTTAGTTGTGCTATATTTTGTTACATGTATTTATATTTTTTTCTGTTCCAGGAGCTTATGCGGAGTGGTTAAGTGCACACCCCACGTTATTAGGGCAGGTACTTCCGTTGTTAATGCTTGGCTTGGAAAATGGCGAGTCTGCCCCCGCAGCTTCATTAGCGTTAAAAGAGATTGCACGAGATTGTGTATTAGCTATCCGGCCTTTCGCGGAATCGATTGTCCAATCTTGTGAAAAAGCCCTTTTTAACCCGGCACTAAAAAATGGAGAAAAAATACGGCTGATGTACATCTTAGGCAAAGTGCTTTCCGTCTTGCCCATAGCAACTATTCTCCAATACTTGAACCATATACTTGGGCCGTGTTTACAAGAATTACATGCATTGTTGGCCGCAGAGGTAAAGCCATCTCCTTCATTCCTCAACTGCGACAATCCATTTTGTTGCGATCTGTAAATTTCTTCCAAAATTCCTAGTACAAATCCGTCAATAACTTTGCCTTCTTTCTGTTTCTTTTTCTTGCTCATTTTTCGTATACGTCGTTTAGAATATTGTATTTTTTAGTAAAACTTGAACAGTTAATATTTTTACTTTGTTCTTTCATGTTCCGATTTTTCTGTAGGCCAATGATGCGACAAGGACAACATTAGCAAATCGACTACAAATGGTGGCCACACTGTGCTGCACGCTAGATCTCAGAATAGTGGATGAAGCTGAAGCGGAAGAGAATTCATCTTCTATTTTTTACCCCGTGAAACCCGCAGAAGAAGCAGGCCAACAACCGGTCTTCCTTTTGTTGCAGCAGATGTTGCCACTTTTGAAAGCCTCCATGGCGAAATACCCGACAGATGAGCATGTCGTGCAGGTAATTTTTACTTTATCTTTCGGGTCAGGTTTTTTCCCCATTGGACAAGCAACTCTTGTTGTACGTCGAGGACATTTTTCCGTTTCGCACAGGCTGAAGATCGTAAAGCAACGATTTTCTTTGTTTTATGCCCTTTCTTGTCTCAGTCTTGTTTCCTTTTCGTCACTTGTTTTCCGTTTATTCAGAGCATATTATACCAAAGTCTCAACCTTTTGTAACTTATTGGCTAGATATTTATGGTGATTTTTACTGCCGCAACATGACTATTTACAATCGTAAACCACAAATTTAAAAGGCTCACGACTGTTTGCAGAATCTGTGTTTACTTTTTAAATTTTATTTTTTGTATCGCATTCGGCCATTTTGGTGTTTGTGATAAGTTATCACAATATGCGAATGAGAAACTAATGAACACGTTATTTTTGTTCCAGGCTACGTGTTCCGTGTTAAAACAATGTATTTCAAATTTATTGGACGATTGCATGCCACTTTTGCCCGAACTCGTACCCTTGATCGCCGAGTGTCATCGAACCTTCCCAAGTTTACCGTTACTCGAAGTTACCAAGCAAGTAAGACTTCACAATCAGTTGAATATTCGTCATTGATTTTCAGCAAATTGTGACCCTACCAACAGCAGTTACTCAGCAATCACAAAGATTTGTTGAGATGGTTTGACGTTAGATACTAATGTATCCTTCCTTCCTTTAGTTAATGTTACTATTTGGAAAAGAAGAGTATGGCAGTCGAGAAAGCGCATTACTACACGCGTTATTGGTCGACATAACCCAAACGACGTTAGCCGCGTGCGGTATAAATTATCCAGGGACGGGGCCTTTCCCATTGCTACCCAGCCACGTTCCCACTGATGGTGTAACTGCCACAATCCAAACAGCCATACTAGCTGAGCGCCCAGATTTACTCGGCACCTTTATGCTCGTCATGAGCCATATAACTCGCAAAAACGTTCGGTTGCTAACGCAAGAAAATATACCGCTGCGAACTCTTTTTATTGCGGGAATAGTCGGGTTAACGCGACCTGAACCCAGCACTTTCAAACCCGCCGCAGGGTTCTTAAGTCATTTCCTCCAAAGCGCCAGCGAAGTCCCGCCCCTTAAGCAAGTCGTGGATGAAATGGGACAGTTATTAGTCTCACAACTTCTAGCTTGTATAGGTAACGATCTAAAGCATTTTCGTATAATGTCCTGAATGAAAAATTGTGTTGGCAAAATTTTTCGTTGGACATTACTCTAACGCTGCATGACATTGAAGAATGTGTTTCAACGGTCAGCACGCTAGGATGGTAATTGTCCTTTTAACGGAGAGGAAAACACATGCACTGCTAAGAAAATTAAGCTAAAAGTTGCACTTTATTATTCGTTAGATTTTCCTTTTCCTCCGATTTGTTTGAGGTCTTCTTTATGTTTGTCTTATCTATTATCTTTTATTTTTGTAAGGTGGCTCAACATCCAGGCAGTTGGTCGAATATCTCTCCGAAGTGTTCCTCCAGCTGAGTAAAAAACATTTTCCCAATTATACCCGTTGGTTGCAAAATAGTTTAGCCGTTAATGCGTTCCCGTCCAGCTTAGTACAGGCATCCAATAAAGAGCACTTTCTGAAAGCCGTCCTTAAGTAAGTGAGAACTCTCCCGGAAAAGGAGATATTTGCCTTTGTTGAGACGAATTAACTTTTTGAATCACTTCCTTTTTTCAAACTAATGCCTTTCTATCATTGCAGGGAGCGTGCCAACAAACGGAAATTACAAGATATTATTCGAGAGTTTTCTTTGGTTTGTCGGGGCTTGGCTGGTACCGACTACTCCGAAGCCACGTCCCAGCCTACATGGTCGTAATTAACTGTCGTAAAAATTCTCAAGACAAAGCATAAAGTAACGTCATAACGATTTATTTGTCTCCCAATAACCGCCAATACAATTCATTGGTAATGTTGTAAAAATTCGGTTTGGAATTTACTACTTTTGATGAGTATGATAAAACCGGGCGTTCCAGCTTTCACGACATACCTAAATGTAAAAATTCGAAGCTTATAAGTTAAGATTTAAAAAAAAAAGAGAGTGAAGACTTACGCAGGATGAGCTAAAATTTCTTTAAGTGTTTTATTGGGGTCCACCTGATGTAAAATACTTTTGGACGTATCTTCAAAGTAAATGCACAAGCGATCAGGGGTATATTTGGCTTCGGAATCCCACGGTGGTCTTTCTTCTCCAAACATAGCTTCTAAATGGTTAGCAAACCTAGTAACAAATAATGTTAACATTCCTTAGTTCTAATATTTAAACATTAAACTGAAACTCACGTGGTGTCTTCGTTAAATTCTTCAATAAAGTCAGTTTCACCGTGTTCAGGGTAGAGAAAGAGAACGGGCCATACCAGAGCATTATTTTCCAGATGAACGCGCTTTTGCAGCGCGGCCGGATGACAAGGCTCAAGATTGGACAAATCCAAAGGCTTAACATCTCCTTCAGGAGGAAACAGTTTTTTAAAAAATCCATTTTCGGCAGATGTTACCTTTCACGTTTGCGATTTTGATGCCTCTGTCTCTCAGGATATTCAAAAGTTTATTTTGCGCTTCTTGCTCTTTCCGTTCTTGAATTTCAGCCTTGCGCTTATTGCGTTCCTCGAGTTTCTGAAATGAAAAGTGCCGTACTTCAATACAAAAACCATAGAACTGATTAAAGCGTTAGCCTTTTTTTAATATACATAAACCATATATAGTACGACTGCGATGACTTCCCACATAAAAAGCTCTTTTCATTACTTTGTTTCATAATTTTCGCGTACCTGATCCTGAACAAGTTTAGTTCGAATGTCGAGTAAAGTTGTATCGGTGGGATTAAGTTTCAAGCCATAATCGCACCATTTAAACCCTTCTTCGTAACGTTTGATTTGTTGGCAACATTGGGCAGCACGAACTATCGCTTTTTGGTAATTTCTCTGTTGTTTCACAGCTTCTCGACTATCGTTCAACGCAGATCTACGGAGTGATATGTATTACATCGCACATAAGTTGCATTCATCTCTAGTATTCTCTATCTACTATACTATATTTAGCATTCGTCATTAATTGTTACTGGAATTATAACGCAGTGCTGTGCTACAACGCATGTGAAACTTGAACGCAGTTTTAGGAAACACTGATCGGGCTTTTCGGGCATCGTGGACTGGCAAATGTGAGCAGTCCTGATTCCTTGAATCGCTTCTACGTATACTCAAACATACCTGAAGTTGCCTAGATGGTACTGGGCTGCTGCACGATTAAGGTACAAGCTTGCATTTATTTCAGGGTTTGGGCACTTTTGCTTTAGACCTTCTGTATAATCCGCTATTGCCATGCGATATTTCTTTATTTTAAAGTTGTAGTTCCCGTCATCCTTGTACGCAAGCGCTAAGTCTAGTAAAAAGAATAACATCCGTTCTGAGCGTGGAATATGCAGAATATAATGCATTACCATCGGTAGTATTTTCTTTGGGATCATATTTAAGCTTCTGGAAAGCTTCGAGTAAAGGAGGTAAAGGTTCGCCTTCTTCGGGAAGTTGCGACATGAAAAACGGATGTTTTTCCATCTCCTGTTTATCAGAACATTCGTTAACCATATGAATATATAAAAACACAAAATTACTTCTTCCCAATTTTCCGGTGTCCAGCCGTCCGTGTATGGCACTTTCTCACATGTATTAATAAATTCGTCCAATTCTTCATCCATTTGTTTCGCCAATTTCAAGCGCTCCTCTTCGGTCATATTCGGCTTTGGCTCTACCTTCTTCATTTTTTTATTCTAACTTAACACCAAGTAACACTTATGCCTTTGCAACTGCCTTGCGCTTTTCTGGAAGTTCTCGTAAATAAACGCACGTGGTAGAAGTGTTGCACTTTTTTATCTAGTTATGGATTCTGCCAATAGATGCCGAATTGTTCACGCGAGCAATTTGGCTACTTCAAATAATCCACTATTGTGTAAATGACCGCAATGAACTCGATTTTGCGAAACTATGCCACGAATATTTCTCGTTATAATCATGCTTTCTGCAGAATCTCGCATATTGCAAGTGGAACGCTTTTAAATATGAGTCGCATTTCTGTTCGTGTCCCTACATAGGTAAAATCTCACTATAGCAAAGCAATATTGGAAGGACAAGTTGGCAATTATGGAGAAGGTGGATAGGTGTAAAAGTGCATAAAAAACGGCCGGAATACCGAAGTTCACATACACCAATTAATTTTGCCATCCACAAGACTGTTCGTTTTGGCGACTTAAATTGCAAGTCGCTTTTACAGGCAGAATAATAATGTTGGGATCGTGTTTCGTAATATTTACAATGATTGAACTTAACATTATATGCTGAAAAGCGCCGTTTTTGCACTTACTGCGTTTCCACCTATTAATAATTATTTACTTCACAAGTCAAATTGTACAAACTGCTTCACGAACTTCTACAACTTACATCTTCTATATTTATAACGAAGATGCATTTGAAAACTTAAGCTTATCGCTAAAAATGAATTACTACACATTATATACACGTTATATATTACAGTAATCATCCTAATTTCGAACTGTATTCACACAAAAACATTTATGTCGCGGAATTCAGATTTTCAATGCTCGGAAGTTTCTCTGCGGAACTCCACTGTATTGTGCTCCATCCGGCTAATAGAGGTCGCAACAGCTCCTGCGTTTTTTAAACAGACGGTTAATCTAAGCTCCGTTTTGCCCGCCCAAAACTCGTAATTACCACATCTACCTGAACCCGTATTTGGGTACTACGGCTCGGGCGATGGCTAAAGGAAAAGGTAAGTCGGATCTGTGGAGAGCTAGAGCGTGACATTCCTCCAGGTGCTGCGGTCTTACACGGGTGTGCACGGTGTACGTTAAACGAAACAGCTACGTTTGAGTGGGTGCTTTGAAATTCGTGTCGAGTGAAAGTTGCGCACAAGGTTCCGAAAACGTTTGGCATTCATCAGTACCGCGATAACCTTCTTACACTTTTATAGGTTTTCAAACAGCTGTGGATTAAAGTCAATAATGACCGATTCTTGCAAGTGTTAACGTACTGGAAGTGAATTAACAGTTTCAGTTTAATCGTAAGAAATGGCCAGGTGGTTGTTTTGGATCGTATTTTGGATATCCTGCTGCTCTCAAGTAAGGAAACCCGGTTATTTCTGCAAGACGTGCATTGCTTTATATCTTTAACACTATATGTAAAACGTATTTTCATAATCAACTGTGTAACTTCAGAACACGTGAATTTAATTTTTATAGCCGTAAAGTAATGTTTCAATGTGCCGATTCGCATTTGGCTTGACCTTTTCGTGTGTGCACATATTTTAACTTTTAAACTTAGCTTCGAAGAAGTGCTGGTCTTTTCCGTGCGAATTTCTTTTCCGTGGTTTCGGCAGTCGTAAAAGGACGTTAAATGGGTCGGTGTTAAACGGTTTATACGGGTAAAAAGGGCGTAAAACTGGTTCTTCGTAGAAAAGGAATTTGCTAACCATAGAAGAACGCAGAAACATGGGTGAAAAAAATGGTTTCTCTAAACCTCTCGATGGCAACTGTTGATAAGAAACTCATAACTCAGTTCCGCCCTGGCGAAAAAGAGACCAACTGAACAAGACATGGTTTCTTTTTCGTTGCATTTCTTTAAATTTTTATTCCCTACGGTTATAGTCATGAAGAGGCACAAGTTTTTGCGTGCTTGAGCCGCGGAAACCTTGAAAGGCATTAAAGCAGAAAGCCTGACGGGAAGACGTTACTCCAAAATCTTATCTCATTGCTTGAACTATTCTGATACAGGTATTCCTCCTGCCAACGCCTCTGACTTCTAATGGCCCAACAGCAAACACTCTAAATATGGTCAAATAGTTGAAAACTTAACAAACAATCCGCATGTGTTTTGAAAAGTTGATACTTCAGAACTTCCGTTCGAGACATCTTTCAGTGAAAAATTGGCTAATCAGCACTTCTGTCCCGAAAGTAGAAAAATCTCATGAACTTGGATAGAATTGCAAGCCAAGGATTGGAGGGGCCTCAAGAAAGAAACGAAACGTGTTAACTGATTGACGTTTTAAAGTGTGAGACAAATCCACCCCCTGTTATTGCATTCCAAGGGCATTCACACGCACTGTCAGTTAATCTTTGATGGCAGTTACGTAAAAGCTGACCCTTAAGAGTGAAAAATGAAACCCAGTCTCTTATTTTTTTATTTTCTTGTGCGTCAAAGCAAAGCCATTTAATCCTTCAGACAAGTATTATGCAGCGAAGTGAACTTTCTTTCAAAATTTGAACCAATATATTGCGGACTTTCTAAACATAACTCAAATCTTAAAGTAATCATTCCTGCAGTCGATCAGTAATATTATCCAGCAACAATTCAATCGAACAGGTTTCTTGTGAAATATTATGTGCGTCAAACCACCTTGTTTCAACAACTGTGAGTTTCACAAGTTTGTGTCACAATCCTAATATTGTGAATGCTTGCTATGTGAGCGCAGGTTTGGTTAAACCTTCCGGTTTCAAAACTCCAGTTGAAAAGAAAAGCGATGCACTGTTGCGCTGTTCTCTGAAATATTGTACACACGTTTTCAACGTTACCTGTTCAATTTTTGTCAGTGACCAGCATGTTCAAGGCCGTTCATTCAGATGGTTCCCTTAATGCCCCTCGGTGATCAAATTAGGCTATTGTTGAGTGTGTAGGCAGGTAGGTTTATTGTTCGCTCCCAAAAGGACAAATGTCCCCCTTTTTTAGTACGATTTACCAACCTTCCCCGAACTTCCACATCCAGTCAGTGTCCGTGGACCAGCTCAAGGGCAAACACTCACATATCACATGTAAGGTGTTGGATAGTACCTACAAGTACATATGCTCTCCAGCAAAAGAATGTTGAAACCTGAACCCCTTCAAGCTATTTTCCTGTGTTCAAAATTGTAGGTTTCTCCCCCCTTGTGCATTGTTTTAAGGAGTAAAACAAATTTTGAACAGACAGTAGCTCATTTTTCTTTTGACTTTCCGTAAAAAATATAAAGGAAACGGCAGAACCGCCAAAATGGCTTCATAGCAACAGCCTTATCCGTTTGCCAATGGTTGGCAGAACTCCATACGGAACTTGAAAATGCAAAAAAAATGAGGATCGAATGACGTAAAAACCGCCTCCAATTTCGCCCTGTAGCCGCACCCAAATTTTATTACGTGTACCTGCAACTTTTGGTTTTCCTATATATAAAAAAAGTTCTTTATTTTCACAAAGGGAATTCCGAGTGTTTCCGTTGGCATTAATGCCAAACTCCATGCGTGTGCATAGCAGAAAGTGTCACAACGCGGTTTGAGGGGCTTTGCTTTCAGCTTTCCTTTTTGGGATAGTTAATTCATTTTCTCTTTTAGGAAAGAACGTAAATTTTGGTCGTTGAAACTTGGAAGAGCTCAGGAATTCGTGCTAGTAAGTAGTAGTAGAAGCGTTGAAGAAACTGTTGGGTAATTTTGAGGCCTATGGGCCATTTCGTGTATCATTAAGGTCGAATCCCGCAGTGTTAGCAGACAGAACATGTAAATCACCTAAATTGGTGAAATGAGGATGAATCTGGGTCATGAGGGTGTTTTATGCAAAGCGTTCCTAACGTTCCTAGCGTTCCTAACTTCCTAACATACTTCCGAGTTCCCCCTGTTTTGGGAACTTCCGCTCTTTCACGTGTAGACATTAGATACGCGAAATATTCCTTCCTATTCTGAAATTGCGCGTTTCTTGCATTTACTTAGGAATAATTATGCATCATAATCTTTGAAACATGAAGGCAGACTTTTTTTTTAATCTGGCTATCTTTGCTTTCGTCTTTTGTTTACTTTATGATATTAATCATTTCGAGCTTTCCGAGTGTGCAAACTTTTAACAGTAGGATTTCGTGAGGGGGCAGCAAAGGTAATCGGACGTCGCTGTGTATGATATGTAAAGAAAGGTGGAAAGGAAGGGGAGAGTTTCTGGAAGTCGTGACGTCACTTCCTTTTGGTGGAAGTGTCTTCTTGATAAAAATTCTCAGTAAAAATGCGTTCATCTCGCGTTTCGGGGAACTTTGGAAGATACCGAAGAAGACACTGAAATGAGTTGGGAAAGACTTGTTCAAGTGGAACTCGCTAAAACGGTATGCAAATTACAGAGTGAGGACGACTGAAAATGGGAAAGAGCGGAATATGGTCATCTCAAGGCTGACTTTCTTTTCTTCGACTTCAAAATTCCCGTTGCTATATCTAAACGAGGGAAAGAGACATGGGAGAAAAGATTGAGGACAAGAGAAAGTATTCCTCGTGAAAGCGAATCTTTCTAAAATCGTTTAGTAAACCAAGCATCTTTCCTATGGGAAAAAGCAGATTAAGCCCTTTTTTGTGAAAAAAACAGACTTTCTTTTCTCTTTCTTTCCGAATAACACTTACCGGTTAACAATGCTGCCTATTTGGAGTACTTTGGGCCTGCGGTGTTTCGGAATTGTACAATTACGATTTCGAAAAGTTTCCGTCCAGTTAGGGTTTCTTGAATTTGTTGAAAATAAGATCCAAACCCAGGGAGAAAGTCTTTTTTTCGGAAATTACGCTATGATGCATAACTTCCACATCTAACCACGTGCTGAAAACCTTTAATGAGTAGCCTAAAATAACAAGAACGCTTGTCCAACTCGGTCACACATGACATTGAACACTGAAAGGCGTTATGAAGCTTGCAAATAAAATATAACACAGTAAAAAAAATACACTGAGACGGTTTCCAAGGGGTAATGAAAATTATAACAATTAAAATGCGTTCGGGATCGTATAACTTCCATGCTGATGTTCTCGATCTATTTCTGCGCTTCGAGAATTTTTATTTATTTTGGGGACGAGGAAGGTGACCCTAACTAACATTAAGTGTGTTTGCTGTTGATAAGTCACTCTATCGTTCTTTTCACATCTTTCATTCTCCTTTATCTAATATTAGTGTGCCCAAGGACTAAAAACTGCGGTTGTCTTTAAAGTTTAAAACATTGTATACAAATTGCACGATTGGGAACTCCAAAAACGTATAATCGAAGATTTACGTGTGTTAAACGAGATATATTTTATAAATAAAATTTGATTCATTTCCAACCTGAAATTAACGTATTTCCTTGCGTAAATTGCAATTCACGTTCTGTAAAGCATTATTTGTGTTTTACTCAGAATTCCATAGTTTTTCTATGACTTCACACGTAATAAGTTGTACGTTTTATTTTATATTATTTTGTGTACTTTATTTTATGAATTGTACGTTTTATTTTTATGGCAACGCACATTACCTTTTAATATCGATTTGTTAGTATTTATTCATGTGTGTATATTATTTTCATGTTTATTCATTACCAGTACAGTACCAATGTGATACTTCGGAGAGTACTTTATCTTTATTGTTAAACTCGTGGTACATTTATGAACTCGACTTCTAAAAGATTTACGATTTACTTCTCAGGTATGGGGCCAGTTCGGCGTGGAACAAGATTTATTGAATTTGACAGTATCGGCGACCTGTCAAGGTAGTTTGATGACGGTACGAGTGGAAACCAAGCTTCCTTTCCAAGGTAATGTACCGATATCATATACTAATAGTCTCCCCATCTTTTCATGATTAGCGGAAATGCCTATAACTACAATATACACCTCGTTTTACCATTTTTGGAAATTTGTTTGACTTTTGGTATCTATGGGGAAAAACTTGGTAACGACAGTCTCGAATGAATGCCTAGAGCAGTTCAAGCATTGTATACCTATCATTAACACCAATTTGGCCTCCCATTGCTTCCAGACAAGCCTTCTAAGCATTTGGCGCCTCGAAGGAAACCTCCGGAAAAAAAGCAACAAGGGAAAAAGGAGCTTTAGATTAAAAAAGGAAAAGTAGAAGACCAACCGAGAAGCAACATTTCCCCCTCTCTTGAAAGTCTGGTTTATCCATGCTCTACTCTTCTTATTGCTTTTTTTTTACTGAAAACTCATTGGGTCATTGATCTTAAAAGCATCGTTTATGTAAGCCATAGTAATTTTTAGTCGTGTGTTTTATTTGTTTTGCAAGCATTTCGTTTTCGTTTTAATTTGGTTTTCTTGTTCTTGGCTTATTTTGAGTATTTTCACGGTTTAGATGTTTTCGGAACAATTTAAGTAAAGTTTTAAAGTGAATTTTTCTCTCGTCAAGCATGTGCGTTCGATTTTTTATGGATATTTTGAAGTTATGGAAAATTGTAAATAGAGTTTCAGTTCGATAGCTTTTGACGTCGAGCGCCCAGACCGTAGAAGTTATTGTTCCAAGGTTAAGGGCATGGCACGAGGATAAAATAGTCCAATTGTCACGTAACGGTTTTTAGATCTATTAGCTCAAAACCTGTGATAAATAATTGGCGTTTCAAATGCTAGCAGCCAATTAGAAAGTTGAATCTTAAAAAGGAGATACTTTGAATGCAAAACGGCGCAGAAATATGCTTAAGAAATACGTAGTGTTTTTTTAGTGCAATGCTTAAGAGAAGTAATTCTAAAATATAGATGATTTTATCCTAATATTCATCGGGCCAACATTCGCACTTTCATTGTGAAAAAGGTGCAGCTATTGTAAGGAAACGAATGTCTGTGCTCCTTGATTTCTTCAGCTGTTGAATAAACTTCAAATAACTCGTCATCACTACCCATTCAATTAATGTTTCGTATCTACCTTTTGGCTTTTGTTGAAACAGGTGTCGTCCACGTTTGCGATCGTCAGCGTGGCGATTGTTCTCGTAAACCTGCGTGTACCGCATACGGAGATGGAAGCACCAGCGCAAGTTTCCGCGTTAATATGCAAGCTAGGGTGAATGACTCCGATTACTGCGGCGTTCTAGATGTAAGTATTTAACAACGTGTCCCTTATCTTCATTGTTTTATTCAGCTCTAATTTTGTCTTCCTACTCTCCTCATTTTCCGCTTTTTGCCCAACACAACTTGTTTTCGTATCTTTTTAACAGTGGGTGCTTGGACAATCGAGACTTTTCTAATAAAGCTCATTTTATGGTCGCATTTTCGTACGCGACAGTGATCATTGAAAAGACATCTCCTGCAAATCTTGACATAGTTACTGTTCCGTAGACCATTTGGTACACCTTTGCTTTGGTATACAGAGCGACAAGTTCGTTGATTACTGAGTGAGAATACTCAATATAGTAAGCTTGGGTGTGTGCTTGTCGGTATTCTTCTTGCGCTTTTAAAGCTGCATCTTAAAAATAACAGAGATTTTTGGATTGTTTACAAGTCCAGCTCCAGGGGAAAACTTTTGTGTAAAGTAGCAAAAACTTGAAGAGCCAGACAGAGCTGGAAAGTCCGACAATATCTTCTATGATCAGGTTTGTTGAGTTACATTAATGGCTAAAGTCCTCGACCCGTTCCTAGTCGTGCAGAAAGTCTTGCCCATTTGCACAACCAATGTCTTGTGAGTTTAAATAACAATGTCATAAAATGAGAAGAAAAAAGGAAAATGACATAAACGTGTTTAAACGTTCAATTCATCTGTACTGCATTTTTGCGTATTTTCCATTGGGCCTCATGAAAATTTCATCTTAATACCTCTACAGCGCGTAAGTGTTTAGTCGAGCTATGCAAGGAGAGTATTATGGTCGTGTAAAGTCAGCAATTTAATTAGAAAGTCTCGTTCGTATCTTCTGAACTTCATATAATCATTTCGTAATGAGTCTAATTCTTTGGTATTTATGGTGGTGGAGAGTAAATACGGGATGAATGGAAAACAGAATTGTTGGTGATGGTGGTGGTGATAGTGGACAGCACGCAAGGTGGCAAGCCACGCTTATCTCCTTTTTTACCTCGTATTCTCCTTCTTCGAGGGAAGAGAAGGCGAAGGGGAATTCCTCCGAGAAGGTGGAAAAGGCATCGGTGCATGACTGAGCAGATGGGTAAATTATCATCGCACTTGCACTTTACCTTTATGCCGTAGGGCTTAAAGTGTGTACAGTTATGTTCTGTCTTTTTGCTTTTTAAAGGTTTTATAACTAAGTATAAAAATAGTCAAAAGCTAATGGGAAGATCAAGGAACTTTTTAACTAAGGAATTTTAGATGATGACGATTGTAATATTCCAATTAAATTGTTTAATTTTTCTCTCTTTTCGGGGACATTCTTAGAGAAATTTTGAACGGTCCGTTCCTATTGCAATCAGATTCCATCGGACGTTGGAATTGGCAGATGACAAATATTACGTCATCACATGTGGGCGAACTGGATTTAGAAATTCAAGGTAAGTGCTTGCGTACAGAAAGCTGACAAAACCTTTCGTAGGTGCTGTTGTGTGTTGTATTCTAAAATTCTAAGAAACATAACCGCGTATGCAAATGAAAATAATTTTAATATTATTAAAAGGTAAGACGGCACGTCTAAAACCAATAGGGAAAATGAAGGTTAGGACCGAAAAAAATAATAATTAGAAACTTGTCCTTTTAAATACGTGCAAGGTTCAGAACTCTTGGAGTACCTTAATGGAAAAGAGGAACTTGTTGAAGCACAAATAATTGTCGCATTAACATGCAAAAGACATGGAACATTTAAGTACCCCGCACGCAAATGTAACCCAGCATTCATGTATCCACTAAGGTAGTTTAGCAATAGCTTTTTAACGGATGTCGTCTACAACACATTTGGCGAATGGTTTCCCCACGAATAGCGTATGTTGTGTTCAACATTAAGTAATCATGGCTTGGCGATAAAATCTTTCGACAGTTAACATGTCGTCGCTTTGAACAACGAAAACATTAACGAAACTCAATGAAAGCACATTTTCGGAGACGTTGTGTTACAGCAGCGTCTGCATGAATTGCTTATTCGTGTATTGTTTGTCCAAGTCGGCATGCGAGTTTTGTTGTGTTTCGTACTTGCAGCCAACGGTTGGAAATTACGTTTCGTGAGTAGCTTTCTTTCATGGTGCCTAATGATGACGGCTTGCAGACTTTCCGCAGACGCTGTCATTTGAATTTTGAGTGTTTCATTTGAATACCGTGCTGGTTAACTCTCAGAGGACTGCGTTGAAATTACTGTATTATTTTTCTTGTTCATCCAATCCATTATAGCCGTTTTTTCTGTAAAGGTTTGCAGCAGCGTGAACAAAAAGAGGTTACAGAGTCTGGCGACGTCTTTTATCTTAGAAATGTCAGTGTACCGTTACTGATGAAATTGTTAGAAAAACACTTCCTTCACATATTCTCCTTATGACCTTTTGGTACGGTGGCCTCAGCGTGTCGTGTCAAAACTTTTTTTTTACCCTTTTGGGCTTTCCTCGAGTCATTATCATCTCGTGCCGGGAAAGACTGTTGTAGTGTACCCCTTATTGTTGTAGAGTGCAGAGAATAAGTTGCAGGTCATGTGCTCCTTTGCCTACTTTTTGAATGGTCCCCTCTACCACATTTCAACCGTCGTAGTTATTTCCTGTTTTCTTGTATTGTGGGCTTTTGCGTGACTTATTTATTGTTCGATTTTTGTTTTCAAATTTTTCTAGAAATGAGTCCGTCGATAGTTACATGCGGTTATACGACGATGAGGGGAGACGGGTAACCGAAGCGATTTATGGCCGTAAATACAAACTTCGTGTGGGTATCAACAACCTCGACGGTACGAAACTATTAGACTTTTTTCGTTCGTTAATTTTTGCTGTGTAACAGTGTAGCATTTAGAGTAGGTCAAGTCTTTATAATGGGCCACTTTTTTTAACAAAGAACATTCTCTATTCCCCTATCACGAATTATGAATTCGTGATACTTACACATGCTGGCTGTGTCCATGTTTCATTTCGGAAATACTGCTGACTGCTTAGAATCGTGTACCACGTTTACATTGTCAGATAGAATATTCATAAGGGTGAAGTTAAGCAAATGACCGTCTAAAATTTGGTTTAAGCTTGCAGTAATGCCGCGAAAGACTTCCAGGAACGGTTGAAAATAATGGTAAAATCATATGGTGACTTTCTCACGGTTATGAAATGCATTAAATTATAGTAGTAAACTTTTTCTTATAAGTGAAACGAAAAAATTCACGTAATTTTTAAAAACAGCTAAAACACTTTAGACTAACTTTGACATGCAATTCAGCGCTGAAGTCCATTTTCAGAGGAGGAAGAATAACGCGGAAGCTGAATTGCTACTCAGGGCGAAAAACATGCTTCAGGTAATTTTACCGTGTGTTCCAAGAATAAATCTTCATCAACCCTTTGGGTGTTTCTTTGTTACCGAAACATCTATTAAATCTGAAAAAGGTTAAGATACCAAGCATTTTATGGTTCGGCTAGGATGCTTAGTAGTACGCAATTTGTGTTAATTTCTTCCTGGATGGAAAGAGCTCCAAGGGGTCGTTCGTTAAAGAGGCAAGAGAAAAGAAGAAAAGAAAAACTTAACCAGACTGTTTTGCGAGATGACATGTGCTCCACACTCTACTGTAGAAGTTTAAGGCAGTGTTATTTTTTCGGGCTTCTGCTGACCTTGGGCACATATCTTTTTTTAAAAAAGAAAATATATCGAAAGAAAAAGTGAAGATGGGCGGCGTGCACTAACTTCCTTACAAGGAAGGTAGATTGCCTTGGAAACTCTTAAAGTTTCAGACTGGGCAGACTCGTCGTTGCTTATTTATGGAAATGAAGGAACATAGATTGAAGGTAGAAAAAGAATAATTAACGATCGCCTTAGTATCGTGCAGGGAACGAAAGGGAGACTGATTCTTATTCGCAGATAAGGTCAGTGCATGCAAATGATAGAACATTTGGTGTTTTTCGCCTTTTTTCAAATTATTTTATTTCGGGGAAGATTGCTTTGTCTGGTATCCTTTGAAGCCATCTAGGGTGCGTTGAATTATGTCCGTAAAGAAAAAGAGGATTTTTTTTATACTTTATCTGGAAACATGGATTTTGATTGCCTTTTTGTTTTATAGCTGGGTACGGTTACCGACCTACGACGTGTTTTACATTCGGAGGAGCCAATAGCACCGTTTCCAACTTGTTCGATAAAAGAGGGTAAGTTTTCCTTGACTTGGTCTGAATTTTGAAACAATAAATGCCTTAGCACAAAGGTTTCGGTTATCGTCCTTTTTTAGCAGTTCTTATCACGTTGTTTGTATTTAACAGGTAATTTAAGGCCACTGTATACCGACTTGCCTTATGGACAAATAACACGGGGAACCTTGTGAATGACTCTGCGTTCACTGCTAAATTATTTAAAAACATTTTCCGACAGTAAAGTTTTGGATAACAATGTCTGGAATCTGACATCGTTACATAGTTGAAAATTTTGACAGTTAATTTGTAATCGCTCGAGAAATTTCACTGATTTTTTCAAATTTCAAAATTCGAAAATTTCTCTGTCAGATTCTCCGCACTAATAATTAAAAATTTTCCGTGCAAGAATATGTCCTAAGGTTAACGTGTTGCAAGGGTGGCAGCACAATTTAGAAGCTAAAGTTGTGTAAATCTTGTGAACGATTTTGCAAACACTATTGCATATTTTTTAAATATTCTTGCACAGAAAATTTTTAATTATTAGTGCGGAGAATCTGACGTAGAGAAATTTTCGAATTTTGAAATTTGAAAAAATCAGTGAAATTTCTCGAGCGATTACAAATTAACTGTCAAAATTTTCAACAATGTAACGATGTCAGATTCCAGATGTTGTTACCCAAAACTTTACTATCGGAAAATGTTTTCAAGTAACTCAGCAGTAAACGCAGTCATTCACAAGTTTCCCCGTGTTATTTGTCCATAAAACAAATCGGTATGCAGTGGCCTTAACAGCAATAATGAATGTTACTTAGTTACAGTTATTTTTCGTACCATAGGTTTAATATTAAAACTGTTTAAAAGTACAGAATGAAACAGCGAGATTTTTCGATATTTTATATTATAGTCTGTACGTGGAAACGATTGTATGGATAAATCTTCATTGTCGCGATCATTTTGTACTACTGTGTACTCTAATATTCGAATTAATTCACAACGTTTCGGAGAAATTAACCGTTGACCGTAACTTGAACTAACCGGCTGATTGATACTAATTGCAGATAGTCTGTAGTCGGAAGTAATTGCGGGTTATTTCTTTTCAACCTATTAGCCCGAGTCTTCCTCACTTGTGTTGTTACAAGGCTTTTCCCTTCGTTTAAGATCATTTAAGACGAGTAATCGTCCATGGCTCATTGGAAATCGATGGGTATAGGCGCCTACGGAACCCGAATAACACAAGTGCAAGAAACTTGGTTATAATTTGTAGCGCTAAGCTGTCAAGCTGTTGCTTGATGGACGATAACAATGGACCTAGTGTTACGCTTTTCATATTTTCTCCACACCATCCTAAAAATAAGAGGAATTTAATTGATGGCGTGGAAATTCCTCTCCTTTTCATGATTCCTAACTCATAACATATGTGCAAAGTATGCGTAGGTCATCCTTTCTGGAAAACTCGTGCGACTTTTGACACCCTGAATCGTTCAATCACAGTCACGTTTGACATATACTTAAGCTACGAGTTTTTCTCTTCCCATTAAAAAGTCTGCATTTAGTTCGTCACACTTGAGTGTTTTGACCTTTAACTTATTGATAAAACTGTACTCGTCATTACTGTGTCTTAACAATGTAGGCTGTGATCCGGTTACACTCGTATAATTTTGGGTGTTTGACTTCTGCGCCTTGAAACGGGATTTATAATTTACTTTTTCGAATTGTATAATTTCAGGTGCCCAGAGAGCAAATTAATGGCCAAATTCCATCTCACTGATCGAGGATACTACGAAACGGAATTGCCCATGTTCAGGTTTTTTGACTCGCGGCAGATCAACATCCAATGTGATATCAACGTTTGCCGAGGTATTTTGAGTTCATACATTGCACTCTTCAGTTATAAAATCAAAAACTAGATTTTTAAAAAATTAACTGTAATTAGCGTATAATTTTTGGTTATCTTGTGGAAAATTATACGTACACGTAGAACATTCCATAAAGGTGGACAAATAAGCGGATAATTTTATATTCGCCAAATATTGAAACTTTTTTTTATTTAGGAGGATGCGTGGAGCCAGTATGCGACGATGATTTACCTTATCAAGGACGAGCAATTGGTAACGTACCTGAACCTGACGGTACTTTGTTGGCTTCTTATAGTTTCTTTGTATACGAGCCCGGCGAGCGCGTGGGTAAGAAAATTTCATTAATAAAGGAGGAAAATAGAGAATAATGCAGCCCAGTTTTTAATTATGCAATGTTTTCTTGATTGCTCTTTGTAGCGGCTGCTTTGATTGAAGAGCGAGGAATGCCCATGTGGCTACTTTATCTGTGCATCGCCTTTGGCATCCTGTTCTTAATTATGCTCATTATCAACATTTTCCTCTGTACCGCCATGACGTGCAGTTGCACCAAAACCGAGGTCATCGAGAAGGAACCCAGTATTATCGAAGAGTACGATCCTTATCGGAGTTGGCATGGCTCACAGTACGTAGATAGTACACTCCATGTTACAATTCCCTAATTGCGTTCGAGAAGTACCCGTTTTCCCCTACATCCTCCCCTTCTTGTTCCTTCACCCACACCTTCCAGGATCTTCCGGCTCCTTACCAGATACGTTCAGCAAAATAACCCACTTCCTCTAGTCCACGTTGAATTCATTCACTTATTATTTAACTTTGTTTGTTATTAATTATTTTGTTTATTATTTACTTACAGTAGTTTTATTTATTACTTATCTAGTTTTAATTATTGTTTATCTAGGTTTATTTATTGTTTGTTTAGTTTTTATTTACCATATTTAACTTAGTTATTTAAAGTCCGAACCAAAACTATTCTTTTAAATAGAGCACATTTTTGAAAATATGTTTAACTATTGATAAAAAATGCCTAGTTGCCTTTCCCTCTCGAATTGTTTACGTTGCAGTTAATTATACTAGAATTCAACAGGCAGTACTTCTTGTTTTGTGTTTATCTTCATTTATTTTTTTATCCTTTATTCACTGGGTTTGCTGACTTGTGGTGTGCTTTCCTTTAGGTATTCCTTAAATGGGAAACCAGGGTACATGTCCGGTGGCTCTACTATGAATTCGACACGCTCGTATTCCACCAATAGTGACCATTACGCAATTGTCCATTCCCGTCCGGGTAGTCGATATTCTCAACCAGGCCCGCATTCGACAGTTGGACCCGTGGGAACTAACAAACGACCTCAGAGAGAACGTGAAAGGGACCATCAGCCTTCTCGCCCTCGCGATCACCATAATGGGCACGCTAATCATGGGCCTGGGCCAGGTTCGATATCAGGTTCACATTACTCGGGACGAGCGTAAAACATCAAAGCAGGGAAGCGCACAAGTTAACCAAGGCAAAGCAAACAAGCATATTGACACAGCAAGTAAAGGAGAATGCGAAAACGTCCATTTACAACACCTGTGGCAGTGATTTGATTCATGTATAAAAACGGAAAAACCTGCACTTACTTCGCCTTCACAACTCAGATTGCCCCATTACGCGTAAAGATACATCACCTCAGATTTGAAATGGCAGTTTCCCACCCCCCACCCCCTCCATTCGTTACTGTCACTGTTACTGCATTAAAAATCGCCAAAAGCCACGTGGTTTCGGAAAGCGTGTAGCGTTTTCATACGATTTCCCTCTTTGCTATTAAGAAGGGATTTTTGCTTTTTCCCTGCAATGGAGTTTCTTTGTGTTTTGGGCGGGAACTTCTTTTTTATCCGCAGTTTTGAACATTGTAAATAGGGTGCGTTTGTTTTTTACTTATGGGAGTGAGTATGGTTTGATAATCTCATTTATATAAAAATTTACCCCGGTGTGAAAGAGAAGTACGCTGATATTTTGGATGAGAAAAGGAAACGTAGTGGACTATAAGTTTTGGGAAAGACGGAATTGAAATTACATAGTTGCCAAATAAAAAAGAAAGGGAAAAGGTTCCTGGCCCTTGGGTGTATTTTTTATTATTTTTTTTGTCTTAACTCCTCCGTAACATTTCGTATTTGATGTAATCTTTGTGTAAATAGTAGTGGCTCTATTAATGTGTTACAAACTAACTTAAATAACAAAGCATCTTTAATATAATTGAAAAGTGACCATCGCACTGCAGATGGAGCAGAAGTAATGTTGTATAATTAGAACTTTCAAGTAAAGTTTTGTGGAAAAATTCAATATTTGGTCTTTATTTGTGGTTGAGTTCTTTAAAAAATTAGCATAATTTTAATATTAAAGGGGCTCTAGGAGAAAACAACTATAGTGGAAGCGAGTTTGGGGCGTGTTGTCTCCTTTCATGTTCGGATGGGTTATTCTTTTTGTTTCCAGATTTGGAGAATTTCAATTTTAAATTAATACTGCTGTTACAGCAATGATAATCCACGTACTGCAAATCCTACATTTGTGGAAGCAGACATGAATATACAAGCGCAGACTAAAGTGTCAGAATTATCACTTCCAGAGGAAGATTCTCCTAACCCACAGTATAGGAGTACATTTTTTTTAAGGAGACATCAAAACAAGTACAACCTAAATCTGGCAGTACATAACGCCAGCTTTACATGTGCGGAAATCGAAATCTGCTGAATAAGTAGACAAACGCGAAATAAAAAGAACGATGACATAAATTAAAGCTCGCTTGGAAGACAGAAGAATAACAGCCAACGGAAGCACACAGGCCATCTTGAGGAGAAAACCAATATAACTCCTGCCGGTAAAGGTAAATGGAAAATAATCACTGTTTTGAACAAACAAGAGTAAATCTGTGGTCAATATGTTCTTAGGGCGAGGTTCACTAACACTTGGGAACTAAACGTAATTTAACAGGAAGACCGAACCCAATTTTGCGATTGCATCGGTTCGACTATTCGTTCTTCGAACGAAACTCCGATTGAGCCTCCAATGCAATGTCAAACACTGAATGTTTACTTTTCAAGGTATGTTGATGCAGTGTAAAAGTTCAAGTAGTAAATAAACTAAACTTCTTATTTTTTTGTAACACAACGGTTACTACAATTCAGGTGGAGATCCTTTTCAGAGGTTTAAGTCATGTGGAAATTCTTCTGTCTTAATACGATTTGTAGAACTTTCATACGATTTTTCATACGAACTGTAATACGAGTTTCTTCTATACGGAAATTTTCCCGATTAAACTATTTAAAATAAATACTATGCACAAAGCAGAATATTGAAAGCGTTTAGCAAGATTTCCTCTTTAAAAAAAAGTTCGAAAGAAATTAGGAAGTGTAACTGAACTCAGATTGTATGAAAGTTCATTGCGTTATGTCGTACAGGACCAAAACTTCTGTTTCAAATTCTTTGTGAATCTTGTCGGAGGGATTTACGACTTTGTCAATATTAGTCCAAGATTTCTTCAGCGAAAGTTGCAACATCAATTCTGTACTTCCATCTTCAACAGCGCAGCTTTACGCCTCCCTAAATTCTTAACCGCAGAATCGTAACTTTTTAAAGCCAACGAATTGTAACTTCTTGGAAGCCACAAACTCACACTTCTCTTTTCTTGCAGTAGAAGTCAAGCTTCACAATGAAATTAAAACGCCTGTCATAACTTTCAAATTGAAATCTCGTGACACTGATGCTCTTCGTTAGATTGTCTCCTTGAGTGGCATGTTGTCATATAGAAATCTTATTCTCCGATTTCTTCATTGTTGTAAAGTTAGAGTAGAAAATATTCTATGACATAGCAACATTGGTTCGAGTCTTCAAACTTTGGACAGTCATGCCAAAACAGTTCGGACGTACTACAATCTACTTCTAAAGCTTGCGCTTTTCAGCTCGTAAGCCCTTTAAGTACAGATAACAAACTTCACAAGTTCAAGACGGTGAAGTTCCTTTCTTTATTCCCTTAATCTAATTGAACACCCAAAACTATCATGTAAGCCCTTAAGCTACTTACATTAAAAATGTTCAATTGTCTAGCACGGAAAGCTAATGTGCAAAAACTAGCTTGCAGCGATTTCTGCTCCTTTTTCCCCAAGCTTGCACAAAATTTTTCCGGAAAACTCCAACCTCTGGAGGTCGTCGGAATTGTAGTAGGAATGTGGGTCACAACAAAAGTTTGCCCTAGCGCCGTTGGTTATTGATCGCCAAGCGCTTGCAGTTGCGTCGTGAAGCAATGAAGCAGCGTTCACCCACCGTTTCTGTGTGCTGTTCAATTCCTCGCAACAATCCCGGTGCAGACTACCAGCTACAGTGTACCGGGCAAGTTCGGCCTTCACTTGGATGCAACAAACTTCATCTGTCTCTGTATCTCCGTACTGGTTCATAAGTGCAGTTAGTATCACGCGGCATATTCCGCACTCCTAAAAAGCCCTCAAGCCATTTCTGCCGACTCCAAGGAGAATACAGTAAGTCCAAACTCATTTACAGAATCATCGTCATTCTTTAGAGGCACACTGAAAACCCCGACAATTCAAAAGTCGTGCTTTAATAGCATTTAGAGACTTTATATTGATTTTATTATCGACCTTTCAAATAGGGGACTTGGAATCCTGACGTTTCTCTTTCTTAAGGATCATTGTAAGGGGCACGTAAAGGCTTTTGAGGGGAAGAATGCACGTGAAGTAGCTTCAGACAAACAGTCATGCACATAAAAACATAATAGCCAACATGCAGTCTTAGCTGTTTTTCAGTGGAGTGTTCTGGGATGTAAAAAAAAAGCTCTTGTTTCAGGGTTCTTTCACCCCCTCCCTCCTAACAGTTGAGTAATATGCCTAGGCAGGGAGTATTGATCGCAATGCTATATAACTTTCATGAAAGAAAAGTAGGACCATAATACATTCTCTGCTTCCTACTGTAAGAGAGCCTCATAATTTCTGCATGTCAAAAAAGGTTTTCGGTAATGCTCGTTAGTTAACAGGACGGGGAAGTACCGGCGGCCTGTAAAGGCAGTTCGCTCTAATAAGAAGCCCAATGTTTGACCAAGATATCCTCCCCAGCTTGTGGCCAGTGGGGAAGAGGGGAAGTTGTTCTTTTGCTGGACGCTTTTTGGGAACGTATTGATTAGAGATGCCATCCAAGTCACGCGCCTTAACGAAATAAGTTGCAGCAGCTTCAACACTTGGGCTCCGCGGAAAGAGTGTCCGAGCTCGGGAAGGAAATGACATCGTCGCTAGGCGGAATCCTGCTTCGTTATTTCTGCCGTATTACTTCCCATGTGGCACTTCCAGCCTGCGGGGCTGACTGCAGCACTTTGATCCAGCATAATTAAACTTTTATTCCGTTTGCAGAGTTTTGCACAGGATAAGCACACATACCGGCAAATGCAGCAGCCATTTTTTTAAGTTGCGCGGAATTTCAAAGGTTGTCGTGAAAGGGAATACAGAATTACGCTCGGAAATGAGCCAATTGGCTGCGTGAGTTAATTAAGCAAGAAAGTGAGAGAGGAATTTTGACATGTCCTGGAATCATGATGTCGATCTTTTATCCGAGTATTCTGGTTTCAGCAACGTGTAGTAAATTAGAGGTCGGCGGAAGGAAGAGGAGTAAATTGAAAAGATTTTTTGGGGCGGTTCACTGCATCGCTGATCCTCTGCTATTTTTTCTTCCTTTCTTACTGGCTGGAACTTTACGACAAAGCGATTGACTTTAAACTCATTGGGTTTCGTCGACTGGGATTAGGTGGGTATTTGCGTGAGAGAGGAGCTTTGATAAGAACAGGGTCTTTTTTTTTATAGCCGGATAGCGAACCGTCTTTCCGAATAATAGGAAGAGCCCGAAAAACGACTGTCGTGTAATGCTTTATCGATATGGAAGGGGAATGCACGAAAGGGAGGAGTTATATTTATGTTCATTAGTCATATTGTATTCACAATAGAAGCGTTAATGATCCTTGCATTCATGTAGTCATTTTTTTCTCTCTTTTCCTTCCAGAGGACTGTTAACGACGTTTAGGCAACCGTCCCCGCCCCATTTGCTCGTAAAGGGATTTTGATTCTTAAAGGGAACCTTCCAACCGCCAAAATTTCGTTCTCAGTGTTCAAACAGTCTTTTACAAGTAATGTCAATTACTTGAAAAGAAGGTAACAAGCATTTATGTCAAGAAGATCAGTTGGCGGAGGAGTCTGGAATTTTTCTTTTCCCAAAGGTTCTCCTCTGGAGACCTGTCAGAATTAGACGACAATGACCCGGAGGTCGCGCGGCAAAAGCAACTGCAGCAACAGCAGCAGCAGCAGCAACAACAACAGCAGCAACAGCAACAACAACAATATGCTACTGCACAAGCCAGGCCGGAGGCTCAATCCTACCAGGTAAAAATCAGATTAATAATACATTGTCTCAGTATATGATCTTGGATATTTATTTTGCTCGTGAGCTTCGAAATTGCATAAAAGTCTGCAGACCATTGCCTTGGTTACGGCACTTAATGAACGTGAAGCAGTTTTTAGTCTCATGAATTTTGAAAGAGTTAATCTTACGCAAACTTACGCGGAAAGCTAGACATAACACAGATGCAACGAGAAAGGGGTAAATCGATAGAGCTCTTTATTCCTCAAAATCGAATCACTTGCGAGCGCTCTTAACGTGTCACCGATACGTTAGCTATCAGTTTGAAGACATGCAAGCATTTGAATTTCTGCGTCTTTATCTACTTAAAATAACGACGTTAGTTTAATTTACGTGTTTCGTTTCGATAATTTTTTTTTACGCTCGTAAAGGAAAATCCCCGAGCCTGTCGCAGACGACGGTAATACATGTAGGCAATAAACTTGTAGGAAGTCATTGCTGCAGAAATTGCAAAGCACGTTTCCTCGTATCAACAGGTAGTGAGATAAAAGCAAGGAACAACGTCCAACTGCGTGAGCTTTCCTTTTTTTCTTCCAAGGAATCGTTGAATCTTTGCCAACTACGTTCTCCTTTTGTATTTCCCAAAGACGTTATAAACCGCAGGTCTCGAAACTTTTACTATCCAAACACGGCATGGCTCCTAATTTCGTTGCAACACCCACAATTTTTTTTAAAAAAACTCGTGTAACTTCCTTCTTTTTACTAGCATTTTTTTTAATTGAAAAGTTGACTATCTGGCGACAAGCTGATAACTATTTGTTATGAAAAACACACACAAGTTTTTTATTTATTTAAGAGAAATCAACCCTTCCTACCCCTGAAAGTAACATGTGTGTCAAAAATCGATGTCAATTTACGCAAAATGCGAGCTAGGGGAATGGTTAAGGGACGCATTCCTCTTGCAAACGGCGCTACTTTTACACCGTAGTTGGTAGGAACTTTGTTTTTGCTATTGTCTCTTTACAGAGTCAAAGTTCCTTTATTGGATCAGTAAGTCTCGTTACAAGACCCCAGAGTATAGCTTTTTAATGGAAGTAAAAAATCGTTCCAACGCTCTCTAAATGCCACCACTTCGCTGCAGTTTTTATTCAGCTCGAGTCCTTGTAACGCTGTTATCATAACGTCTCGCTCCGTGTCGTAATAAAGTGGCGTCGTGCCTAGTAAAAACGCAATTTTTTTAAAAAGAGATGGGAATTGACTGACGTAGATTTCGCAAAACTGCTTTTTCCCAAGGGTTTTATGTTAAGCGCCAGACTGCTTTCGCCATCTGTTGCACAAATCCAAGCTTACATACTGAATGTGCGTGTTTCTGTTATTGACGGAGCTTGGGGATGCAGATTAGCTTGATTTGAAATGGCTTTCTTTGTGGCATGTGGCAATAAATTTTCGTTGCCTCTTATGTAAAGGCTGGTGCGGCTGCGGCTCAACCTCAGGCAGCTGATTTATCTTTACCTTTGAAGTCAGGAAGCAAAACCATAAGCGCACCCACTTCGCCCACCAAGACGAGGGAAAGTTTCCTCCAACGAGTCTCAAGTTTGACAGGTGTCGGACGCCATGATCCTAGCAATGCATCTGCAAGCCATAGCGCCGGAGGCTCATCCCGAGCCCCGTATAACAAAGATAAATGTTTTACACTGCTTGTCATAGACGACCAAAATACTGATTGGTAAGTAAACATTTAATTTATCTTGGCTTAGGTGGAAACGGAGCCCGTTTTATGGATGTCTGTTGAAATTAAAGCATGGAATTGGGAAGTTTATCTTCGAATAGAAATCACAGGGGACTGCCTTATTCAATACACGGACAATTCAATACACGGCAACTTTTCTAGTTTGCCTACACTATATCTGCGTAATATAGCCTACTATATTTATACATTATTTTTTATAAATTGCTTATACATCGTTATATAACGATCAATGACAGCAACAATTATCTACACTATGAAATCAAGTATGTAGACGACGCCAAGCTTAATTAAGACAGCTTTAAAAAGCCATTAACATCTATGTTTATCAATAAAATGCAAGAATCAGTTAACAAATGTGATCCCAGATTAGGTTTATTGGAGACCTACAACTTTGGAAACTTTTTTAAACATAGGAAGCCTTATATTTTCCGATTTAACTTATAAAAGTTGCCGTGTATTGAATTGTCCGTGTATTGAATCAACTCTCACCCGAAATCACAGAATGGGTGTACTCAACTCCTCACTCACCTGTTTTAAGTTAAAGTCGAAGCTTCGCTGTATTAAGTCTAACGAACTCAAGTTGCCACATTTTCGTACGATAATTAGTACAATAAGTGGAATATTTTAGCTACTCTAACTGCTGAATAATCAAAACCCGTGAAGGAAACATCGTGGTTAATTATGAACTCGATTCACAACAGATCTGGTTAGCTGAAATTGTGGATTTCCCCGAGTAAAAAGACGTAGGACATAATTAGAAAACCACGAAAAGAAATTGCACGTAATTTTGTTCCATTCATTTTTTTAATAAAGGTGTTCGACTTTTTCTTTCGGTAATTTGTTAAGACGCTTCGTCGATAACCGGATAATTATCTCTCGTTTCGACTTCCGACTTAGGTCTGGTGGTTCTATTTTTCTGTAATTATTAGTAGCAAATCTTGACTTTGTCCTAATTAGTCGTTTCTGTTCTACAGTTTCAGGTTCAGGTGTAATTAAACGATATTTGTCCAAAGTTAAATATAGAGCTCCCTAAATTAATAAGTTCCACGAAATGGATGGAACAAGCTACTTCGCAGAATTGTCTCATTGCATGTGTGTACTCATTCGTTATTGATGAGCTCCGTATTATTTCGAAATTGCATGAGCGCGAAAATATACGGTATAAGCTCCGGAGGTTTCAGCTGCAATCTTATATTTATAGATTATTTTGGAACACGCCTCTGGACGTTTGTGTCCTAACAGTTAAGAATGTTTCATTTGAGTTTTAGTATGCACTTGTTTCTCGTGTCACTAATGAACTTGTAAATTATTTGGAAAGGTCCAAGTATTTCCGAGGAAGGAAAATCCAAAATGACTGCGATGTACGCGTTGAGCAGGCTGAATTCCGAGAACTGTCCGTGACGGCTTCCACCGATGGTGGCTGCATTGTTTCCATGGCTGTAGTTCGCAATGGCACGAAAGTAGCTCGGTAATGCCAAGAGCAACTAACCGTAATATTAAATAAACAGGGAAAAAAAAGTTGTCTTCAGAAATGTATGCCAAATGTTTCTTTTTTCCTCCAAATTTATACTCGTTGTGTTTTTAGATCCTTCCGCCCCGATTTCCTTCTCGTTCGCCAAAACTTACGGGACGCAGGAGAAGATTACAAAGCCTTGTTGCTAGGGTTGAAATACGGCGCTATTCCTAGCATTAATACGCTGGAAGCTGTGTATCACTTCCAAGTAAGTGTTCACACGTTAAAACCAACTGAAACGCTGCACTAACTTGTTTTCGTGTGAGGTGATTTCAGTCTAAACTATGGATTCTAGTTTGTGTATTCAAGTTTCACTAGATGTAATCTTTTTAATTTACATTCCGTTTGATAACCCCTCGTCTAGTCAGCAACATTGTGCCAATAACATTAATTGCACCACAAAATCGCATACAATTGTCACTAGCTTAGCTTTTATACCTCGCCAACAATCCTGTTTTGAATGTTTAATTAAGAGGAGTAATTTAAGTACAATATCCAAAAGATAAACACGTAGTTAAAAAATTATAATGCCTAGCTTGATAGAAGAAATTTGATTCACGACCGAAAGCTGATTTACGATAGTCTCCGGAAGGAAAACGCCGAGTAAACAGAAACCGGTCGGTTTACGAAAATGTTTGTAAGAAGATTTGCGTGAAATTGTATCCTTGAAATGCGAGAACTCTTTCCGTTCTATATAACATATAATTTGAGCTACCAGTATTCCAATAAAGTACTCCACATTCAATTTCAAATGTTATTTTTATTTCATTACAGCGGCAACTTTTGAAAAAATAGTATTCTGTTTAAAAATAGGCCGATTAATTTGAGACAGCTCATCGTAAGTCGAGAACCCACACTGGAATTCTCGAGTGTCCGAAAAAGTTCCAAGTCGCGATAAACTCTGGAAAAGGCTTTTAAGCTCGAAGCGTTCCTATCAAAGCTGTTAAGTGTTTAACAGGCGTCATCTCAAGATATTACCAGCCAAATCTTTGCATTTTTCGAAGAAGGCCCCAGAGCCTTTTGATGCTATTTGTCTTTTTCGTCTTCCACTTGGGACGTAACACCGTATTTTTAGAAAATTCTTTTCCTCTTCTGCTACAAAAACTGCGTCTATTTTTGGGTGTGAAATTTGTCGGCTTCTTTCAAGCATTTTTTATAAAAATTTTTGCCTCGCTCCTTCGGAAACTAACCTTTGCCATGGAATGAGACGAAAGCGCCAAACTTGTGCTGACTCGTTCGTTTTTAAATTTAAGCAACATCTTCGTCGTCTTCTTTGGAGTTCGGTATTGATGACGCACAAGACTATTTTTTTTTCTGTTACTCTCTTTCTCTTTTGGAATGTCCACATTCGCTGTCGGGGGGAAAGATAGAGCAGAAAGGAGTTCTAAAAGACGCCTTGAAACGTGGCAAAGATTGTGTAGAAGTTGCAAGGACTATTAATGTCTCATCTTCTTGCAAAAATAACCCTTAGGACCGGATATCCTTTTCTCATTAAACCTCTACCCAATTGCTTATAAATCTGGCGAGTCTTTTTTAGTTCTTTGATGGCAGGCTATGCCGAACGATAAATTTGTATTACGGCTGCTTTTTAATTAGTCCGCCAGTTCAGGCATTTAGGGAGAGAACGCTGCATTCATTTTCTATAAATAGTGCTATTTATTATTATATTACATTAAAAGTTGTAATAGGTTAGATAAGCGTATTACGCACTGTTAGTTGAATCTTCCCGCGTGTTTAAATAGGAAGTAGTAATAACGTTTCTTATTATTTTGTAATACTTTCTTGTCTTCTGTAATTTTTTTCCCTTTAAAGTTTCTGAATTTGGAACACATCTCTATTCTAGTAAATTGAATTAGTTTGTTATTGATGGCAGATGACTTATCTGTTATGAAATATTTTTTGTTTATTTTGTAGGATAAACCTTGGGTGTTCGGTCATCTTATGCAAATTCAACGTCGCTTGGGCAAAGAAGCTTTCCCACTCATTGAACAAACGTATTATCCTCATCATCGGGAAATGGTAAGTTGAGACCATTTGAGCGCCTTCAGTTCGTCTCGTTTTATATTGTTAGCGTTGTGACGGGGTCCGAGTGTAAAGTTTAAGTGGGACCGTGGTTATAGAGAACGTCTAGGGTGTGTGTGGCAGGTAATGGGCATAGGGGAGGTTTTGGAAAGTTGTAACTCTGTGGTTTTGTGTGCGTTTTATGGCGTCTTCCGCACATTAGAAGTTGACAGGTTTAAGAGGCCAAGGTGACAAAGTTCAAGTGGTTGGTGACGAAACGCTTTTCTTCGGTATTTAAGGTTCGTTTTGTAAGTTATTCAAGAGGAAGTCTAGGGCATTCACAGGAACTCTTCACTGGAGTTGACTCTAAGTTTATAAATGTTGGGTCTACTGACATTAACCTTCGAGATTCCTGGCGCTGTTATTGCAGTAATAAGAATTTCGAAAGCCTCTTGTTCCTCAATTTAATGCCGTTGTGCAAGGTGGAAAGTAAAAAAAAACGAAGGTTTTGACACTTCTTAGTTTTCAAGTTGTCGAAATTGGGAGTGTCGAGGTGCTTTTATTCTTTAGATGTCCTTAATGAATCAGCAATGTGTAGGACTCGAAAAGGGAACTGGCAAGTTTGAGTTCTTGCGTTACGTTACGGATTTTAGGTTTGTCAAACTCCTTTAGTCACCTTCAGGTTTATAAGTCTGAGCATTAACTGATGCAATTTTGTGTAAGGTAAATAATTCGGTTTCAAGTTATTCTTTGAAATTTCTTGGCGTCTGTAATATTTATATTTCGGAAACTTTTAGTTTTCAAAGCTTAAAGTTTTACTATTTGAAGTCTGAGAATCCGATTATCTGCGTTTTGAAAACGGAATTAACCACCACGAAAGTTGGCAGACTTTGGTTGTGACTAACTCCATTCCAGTTGGAGGAAGCAGTAGAATGGAGATCATTGAGGCGGCAGCAAAGCAACGCCGTGAAAGAGAAAACTATTGCTTAGCAGTCATGAGTATTTGAGCGAGTTGGGTTTCCTATTAGAAAAGCTCACAAACGGATAAGGGATGTTTATGCTAATGAAGAAGCTGTACAAACGGTTTTTGTTAGAAGCGGAACAACATAGCTTCCCCACAAGAGGTGATCTAACTGTCTACCAATTCCACAGACGCGTGGAGACAGTGGTAAGGCCTTATATAGACGCTTTAGAGAAAGATTTTCAAACAGACCACAAGCCAGGTCATTTGACACCCAAAGTCGTTTGCGACATTTCCAAGACGACTGCAGAGGTCTCCGTTTTCCAAGTGAAAAAAAGAAAAGAAAAAGAAACGGCACCGAGTGTAAAGAAGGGATCGTATCGTCTGGTGTAAAAGCGTCCCAGAGAAATTAGATCTCCTTGGTGCTTTCGTTACGTAAAATTGCACTAGAAAAAGATAAAAAGACTGTTGCGTCACCAAGATCCCTGGGCAATTCATTGAAGACATTTTGATTTTTCATCAAGCGAAATTTAAGGGATAGTAGTAATTTGCATTAATTCAAACCAACTATCCCTGACCAAGAATGTTCTACCAATCTAAGAAAAGGAAGGAAGGAAAATGAGAACACCATTTCGTCCATAAGGGCGAGGTTTGCTTCCCCAGCTGCTGTAAAATGAACCTTAATGTTCACATGGGTGCCGGAGAAAAAAAAATATTTCAGTTCACAGATACAGAAGGCGGGTTAAGTTTTCAGTCTTGTGTATATATTTCTTATGCGATATTTTTTCATAGCATAACCAAAGCCAGGTATAACGGCTTCGAACCTTATTTCTTTCCGATTTAAATCACTTGATACACACATGAATGCATTTGGACTCCTTTTGTCATTTCTTCTCTTCTTTTTTTCTGTCATTTTTTCTTTTCGTTTCTTAAAACCGCTTCGGTGTTTTCGTGATATCGAGCGCCAGCCTTGGCTAGCTTTTTCACATATTGTCACTTAGGTAGGTCACGCCCACATTGTCTATCCAGTAATATGGCAGGTACTAACAATATACAAATATGTATAACATGACAACTTGTTTCACAACTTTTGTTGGCCTTCAGTCTTAAATAGGGATCTTGCTTTGTAATGGCGATGTAGGTCTTTTAATAATTTGAGACGAATTTGGTAAGAGATACGCAGTCTGCCAGAAAAAGGAAGAATACATGTGATACGAAAGTAAAAAAAACAAACAAACTAACAGACAAGAGCAGTAAGAGAGTGAGAGGAGGGACTGATAGTATGTACAAAGAATTTTTATTTAAATGTGTTCTTGACGCAGGTTGTTGTAAAGTTTCCCCTTAATTCAATGGTAGACTCTTCGATGTTTAAATTAATTGAGTGAAGGCAAACTTAAGTTGCCAGGAGTCGGGTAAGGACATTGTTCGGAGAAGTAGCGCCTTTGTTGGCAGTTCGGTTTTGGGTTTTGTTTCGCCGTTTCATGCAAATGCGGTAGGATTTGGATTGAGACCAACGACAAGAGCCGTCGGAGCTTTTCATGCAAATGGCATATTTCTCTTGGCAATTCTGCTCGTCCCAAGCTGTAGTCCATTGACAAGTTTGCGGAGTATCAGCAGGACAACTGGACCACCAGTGACATTCCACGACCTAAAAAATATTTTTGTTAAAAATAATTAATTTATTGAGCTTGTTTTGCTTTCGTTTCGCGTAGTTGAGTTAGAAGGAATTTCTAGAAAGTACAGAAATTTCTTTGCTGGAAATTAATTACTTAAGCTGTCGACTTGAAATGTTGACGTGTGTTTCGATCAGAGAATTTATTTTATTAAAATAGAAGAGACCAATTTTTTCGATCGCAAATTGATTAAGTTTGTTTCTCACGGCATAAAACATAAGTTTATGTGGAAGTGTAATTACTTTGCAATCGCATCCTCGGGTATAAAGCCGTTTAAAGCCTTTCTTTTGGACCACAGACATAGTGTCCCATTCGTGTTGATAGTGGCAGAGATAAATCCAAGGTTTGCCGTGAAATAAACGTCCAGATAACAAGTAACGCTTCCCAGGTTCCAAACGCACTCCGCACGTAGAAGATGAAGTGGGAGTTAAGATTCTGCCGTGTGATAGCGCTTCTCGCGCTTTGTCAGTCACCTGCGAGAACAACCAAATCCGTTCATTCATTCATTCAACTTTCAGTTCGCTAATTCACACCAGAGTGTCCAGGAGTCCCGGGTTTGACATTAAGTACTACTGCCCACAAAATTCTTAAATTCAGGTACTGAAGTTTGCGATTTGGAAACGCTCTGAAGGGACTGGAATAGTCATCAAGTATGCTGTGACGTCACGTGGCTTGTATTCAAAGATTCGAGTTTTTCGGAAAAGACTTTAGAGAGCTGCACACACTACAGACTGTCCTTGTCTAAAGTTTTTACAATTTAGGTGCGGAACGCTATATATTTCCGATTTTTAACGTAAATAATTGACGAGAAAAATATAAAAATTCCGTTACTATATACACAGACCATTTTTTATTAATTGAGAATCGGTCCTGTCAAGTGGTTTCGTCTTTAAACTGCTTACATAAGGTCGTTGAATTCAGCAGACTAGAAACGAGGTGAGCAGCCAAGTCGTCAGTCGCCACGTGCGGCGACAGTGACACGGAAAGTGTGTTAAATAGCTCTTTTGCGAAACAGACACTTGCAAATTGGGTAGAAAAGGACACTATTTTCAACGTAACATTCTCGTTCTATTTCTGTCAACCTAAAATGAGTTCTCGTTTAATTTTACTACACGCTTCTCAAAGTTTTAGATTTCGGAGCGATTCTCAGACTTATTTTTAACCAAGCTCGCATTGAAGATTTAGTTGATCTACAATAGGTTCGTAGAGCGAACCTGCGTCGAGTTCAGTTCTTTCCGTATTTTAAGCTTAGGTGATAGCAATGGCGTTACTAGTTATTTTTACATATTCTTCTCAGTCCATTCAGAGGTTCTCATCGTGTCTCATTTGAGTAGCAAACTATCGAGTCGTTAAATTGCTCTTTGTATCAATCACTCTGAAGAGTGTGAGACTTGGTTATTTTATTGGCGTGTTCCGCAAGTGAGGGGAGCTTTATGTACGACTTGACTAATCTGTGGTGTTACATGGCGTACTCATACATTACCTTAAATTCTTTTCGGATTCGCACTTTGTACGCGGCTGTTAGTTCCACTTTATCATAGTCAGCGCGCTGGACTTGAACCAAGACAACTGCCAAAACAAAAGAAACACATGAAATATGGCTTTTTTTGAAAAATCACACGCATGAACAAAAGATGCCCACCCCAAAGTACTAAATGACCCTCATAAATCTGCTACCCATTGGACCAACTTGAAAGTAGACTTTGAAAACCTCATTGCCGAGCAAAAGGTTCCGACACGTCCCAATATTTGTTGTAGCAAACAGAGATTTAAAGGGATCTAGCAGCGAAAGTTGGGACTTGTCTTCGGGGAATGTGGTGTCATCATGGTGTCAAGAGTTGTTTTAGCAAAAAATCCTTTATGTTCGGAAGATTGTACATGGTGTGAAGAACGGAAAGCCGTTTTTGAGAAGCAGCAATGAAAAAGAGTTGAGAGAAGAATGGAAACGGTGATTGACTTATTTTCATTGGCATTCATATACGCACACATGTGTATGTTTGTCTGCGCAAACGGAGGAAGCTTATGTGGCCCAGCTGTTAGTGCTAAAAGGTTCTATGGCCAGTTTAGAAAACATGAAATAAAAAAAGTCAAAATACTTTGTGAAGAAGTTGAAGAGGGAGTTGCGAGACGCGTGAGGAATGTGGCTCTGTATAATGGATATGCAAATGAGGCCAAAAGGCTGTTAAAAAGAGAGGAAATGTTGGAAGATTTGGATGTGACTCAACTTGAAACTTCCTTATTAACTTTCTTATTTTATTTTATTGACTGTTTGGTGTGTGTGACGGAGAATTTCCAAAGTACTAGAAGGTTTAAAACGGATATACATGGTTGGTGCAGTTGGAATGAGCACGGGGGTTTGAAAGGGCTGATTAGCTTTGCCTTTTGCAAACTTTGGATGGGTTTCCAGTACTGTAGTGGTGTAATAAACTCAGGGACTACAATTTTAACTAATGCTAAAAAGCTGTCAGTCCGTACTTTGTCGAAAGGAAAAGGATTCGCAGGTGGCGTTACGTTTCAAATTTCTAATAACTTTCCAGAAAGTACGTGTTTTTAGTAAAAAAAAATACGTTTGCTAACTAGAGAAGTTTTTTGCCCCAATTACTGGTGTAAAGTTCGTTTTCTGTCCTCATTAAAGGTATTAGACGTGAAAAGACAATATCATTTCCGTTAGCTCGTAAACAAACAGCATCAGTGCCCTCTAGAGACTTTAGGGTGAAGTATAACGGATCCTGACTGGACGACCTTTAAGGTCACACTTGTGGAGCTTTTAAACCGACAGTTAACAATCCTTTGGCTCAAATGCAGGCTAAGAACACCGAACCAGCTTTATTTATGTCATGGTTACGATTTTGATCTCGCGTTCACTTTAAAAGAAACGTTGATGGTGGAGTATGCGTTGACAGTAACTGTTTTGTATAGCAAAGCATTAAACAACCACCCGCGTTCCCAGGGAAAATTGGGGTTTATCCCACCCCCGAGTCCCAAATTTTTGTTTCATAATCGGGAACATGGATAATGTCCAAATGTAAAAAAAATTAAAAAATCCAGTTAAATCCCTCCCCCCGAACCGATATTCTGAGTACCGAGCTTGCAACCAGTGTAGGGAACCAGCTATCGTTTGTGTGAATGCTCATATTTTTGCGAAACAATTAAGAAAATGGGGTTAAAATGCTGAGACTAGAGCAGCTCCTGGTAGTAGAGGACAATTAGCTAAAATGCTGGCAGCGTACTAGCGCAAATATAGAATTTTCGAAGTGAGTTAACGGATTTTCTGCGATTCTCTTGAAAATAAGTCTGTTGCATTTAGGAGTTGATCAAATTTTTTATCATTATGATGATTACAATATCTTCAAAATGGGTTGTCCAGGTGGGAATATGACAAGAAACAACACTTTAAGCTTTAATTTGTTATAGGAGCTCTGTTATGAGGTATTCTGTTGAAAGTAATGGAATGAAAGAAAGCATAATAAATTACCAAAATCTGCTGAGCAATAATGCTCTTGAGGATGGGTTTTCTTGCAAGTACACGCCGTAGCCACTGCCATCCATGTGACAAGTACAAAGCAGACGAACCCGAACTTCGAATTCCATTGGACAGTCATCTTGTTCGAGATTTGCACTGCCCCTATACAGTAAAAAGGATTATTTGAGGGTTTTGATCAAAGATTATAAAAGAAACATTATTTAACTCTTCCTCTCTCTCTTCCAATTGTTTTCATAACTCTTTTTCGTACATAGACTTATCCCGTTTTTCGTTAAAGTAAACATAACTTTTTTCCCCTTTCAAAACATTAAACTTTTAGGTCATTTCTTAGGAGAGAATTCAAAAACAGGAGTCAAGAACTTTTTCTGTAATTACAATATGAACAAGAAACGTTAAGCTAAGAACTAACATGACTTGTTATTTATTTCAACGTCCAAAGCATTGCTTTTATCCCAGAAGTTTTTATTTAGCGTGTATTTAGTGATTTAAGACCCGTTTGTGACGTCATGGAACCCTTCAGGTTCCACTCCAAAAAAGTATGTATGAAAAAATATGTAAAAAAGAAAATACGAAAATCCCTGGAGGGCAACCAAGACCAGGTGTGCGAATCCGGAATGCCAATGTTCCAAGATTTTTTCCTTTTTTTTAAAAAAAAAGGAAAAGAAAATGTTTCCTCTCCGAGTAGAAGTATGAGATGAAGCCTTGACAAGAAAAAGTGAAAAAAGGACCAAGATGTTCCCAAATTTTGGAAACTATTGCGCAAACAAAGATTTTGTCAGTGTGTTTTTATGGATGTGTTTGTGTTTTCAAAGACACGGATTAGGGTAGCTAGTAACCAACCATCTGAACATATGGAAGTAATTTGGGTTGAGAGACGAGACGATGATTCGTGCCTAATTTTAGGTTGGAACATGGGGGGAATTTGGGGGAAGGCGGGCCAAAAACAGGGGGAAAGGAAAGAAGAAGGCGGGGAGATGACAAGAGATGGGAGTTGATACAAAAAAAAGTTGAAGAAGGAACGAAATAAAAATAAGAGATAAATAAGATCCTTTGTTTCTTTCTCCGTTGCTTTCTCTTGTGGGATTTAGTGGCTTGGAAGACTTTGAATTGGAGCTTAAATTGGCGCTAAAATTGTTGCTATACTAATGCCACTACTTTGTAGAAGAAAAATGGTTAGAAACGGGACAAACGGGATTTGCAGGGATTTGTGAGTTGCAATTGTTGTGGAGGTAAAAAAGAGAGAAGTTATTTTTGAAGGCGTGTAGAATAGGCATGCCAGCGTTTGAAAGCATTTATAGATGGTATGCCAATGAAAGAAACGTAATGCCGATTAAACTAGCGAAGTAGGCACGCAAAGTACAGGTTTTAAGATCAGAAACCTGAATTAATCGAAATAATAAAACTTCAGCCATAATGGCTGTTATATGAAAATATCGCGAAATTCGAGCGGGTGAATTTCAATCTCTGACAATTTGAAGAGTTGTACAAAGGTAAAGAGTTCGTGAAAATCTTAAGGAGAAACGTTGCCCTAATTAAAATGTTTAAATTCAGTATTGTTCATTACCATGAAAGAGATGTAATTTTAGAAAAATGTGCCAAAGGAAGGATTTGGGGAAGAATTTTTTCTCCAAAAAATTATTTGAAATTTACGTTTTTCCAACTCGTTTGCGGTGGAATTCAAGTGAGTCTGTGAAAAATAACAAAATAGTTTTTGACGAGGAATTCGCGAAACTACCTGTGTATTTTCTAAATAAAGGACTTTCAGGTTTCGAAGGAGAGAGATGTTTAAAAACAAACGGAAAAATCCAGCCGGTTTCGAAGGAAATATGTTAAAGAGTAACAGAGTCATTTAGCATGCATGTGTAATATTTTTTCTGATATTCTTGTTACTGCGTACGGTTTTTATAAGAAAAATTAATTCCTTCAACTCAGGTAGAAATCTGTTGATGAATAGGCAAGAACTGTGAGAAAAACGCTTGGCAGGCCGCACTTTATCTCTGAAAGACAACGTGCTGATTGGGAAAATCTGTTGAATTGGAACAGACCATTTCAATGGTATTGAGGTAAAAAAGTGGCGGGAATTGCAACAGAATTAACCGTCTTGGTCTTTCAAGCCGGAAGGCCGGGAAGTCGTAATTTTTCTTCGATCTCGTAAAGTAAGTTTGTATGGGTGGAAGTTTCATGAAGCTTCGTTTAGAATTCATCCACTCTTATGCTAAGTCTTGAATGTAGTAAGACGAGTTTTGGAGTTCTTGCGTAACCACTTAAGAAAAAAAACATAGACCATAAAACAGATCTAATTAAGGCTATCAGTAACGAAGTCGAACAAGTAAATCCATTAAAATCCACGCTTAGTCAAGATCCATTAAAAGGTTTAATCAAGATTCATTCGAATTTCTTGCCAACAAAGGAAGTTTTCATTAGAAATTGCAGATATTTCAAGTTATTCAAGAAACTTCACAATTTGAAGCAGTCTCAGGGGAAAAAATCCAATAATTTAGAATTGTCTGAGGTACCTCAGTAAAGAGAGATTGAGGGTTTAACGTACAGACCACGAAACCTCGAATTTTTCTGTCGTTCTCTCACTTTTAATCCTTTGGATTAACTGAATGGGTCTTGGTGAAGATATTTTCTGATTGCTAGTATTGTATCCTTTTGGAATTTTTCTATGGATACCACATGGGAATTCTGCAGGGAATGTAGTACATATGGTCCGTACAAAGAACACGTAGAAAATCCTTTGGCAATTTGCAGTCCCCGTTGAGAGTAGATTCTTGTATAGTTTTAAGACATCAAAACAATTTCGGGGCAATTGTATCAATAGTTCAGTTGTCCCTTTCCAGTTCTGTATTAAATTTGTCCTAGAGAAATATCGTTGTATAAATGTTTGAAAGGTTTTAAAAGGGACACCAGCGTACAGCTGCAAGTATGAGCCTTTTTGTACTCAATATTATTCGTCTTAAACCACAACCTAAGTTGAAAGAAACTCGTTCGCTACGCCAAGAACGTAAAACGTTAAAAGGTAGAGTAGGCGGAGTCTTATACCTCCTTTTCTGTATATGTATTTTTCTTTCTGCGGCAATAAGGAGATTCGCACACCTGTTCACTATTTTCTTAACCCTTTTTACCTTGCGTTCCATTACCTGGCCCATCTAACTCAAACTGTCTTTTAGAAGCCAAACGCCGCACCTTTAGGAACTTTACGAACTTCCCATAGAAAACCCTGACCCAGATAATTATTTTTTTCTCCAATTCATATTAATAAATGGCACTTTTCTTTACTTGAAAAGGAAAAATTCGCTGTTATAAGTAACTTTTACAATTGGAGTGAAATTTTAGATAAAAGTTGTTTTATAAATAAAAAAAGAATTTAAATAGCAATGAATTTAATAAAATATAAAGAAAAAAATTGAATTGAAATTGAATCTTTTTAATGTAAGAAAATTTTGTACATTCTTACCTTTCAAGAATTTTGTTCACTAGGAAGAATGCAGCTGGCGTAAACTAGCACTATTCTTAATTGCAATTGAATTTTCTCACCGGTGCACACTTGTAAACTTTTTTTTCTCTCCACCTTGTAATTTTTTTTTATATACAGTTCTTATTTGAAGGAGATAGAAGGTGCTGAAAAAGAGAGCAGATCTTTTAACAGATCGTTCACTGCATGGTTGTCAAACTATTGAAATTCAAGGGTTTTGCTGAGTGAGAAGCTCTTTTCATGAGCCAATTCTTTTCACATGTGCGGGGCTTTTTTTCCCCGCTGAGACGATTTTTTCTGGGGCTCTTTTTGTTTTCGTTCTTGGCGTGGAGGTTGTCGAGATGCAAATGAGCTTGTTGTCAAGCTAGGAGAGCGAGAGAGACTTTCTGAGCTGAGTTTGCACTGACCGGTGTAGACCGACTGAAGTCTGCTAAAGAGCAGCAAGCCGCTTTTGGTGGGGACAACCCCCCATAACCCCCATTTCCTTGCGCTTCTCTTGCGTTGCCATACATGAGCGAGTGAGACCACCGCCAAGCTTAAAAACTTCTGGGGGCTGGCGTTGAGAAAAGCGTGCAAGAAATTTTGACGCAAGAAGAGATATCTTGTGCTCAAGAAAGGAAAGATTGAAGGAGAGAATGAGAAGAAGCGGATGAAAAGGAGTAGTGTCAAGTCCCTCTTTCGCTGACTTTCATCAAGAGCGTAATACTTAAAAGGGAGTCACGCCAGCTATTTAGTTAGAACAGAATAACAGTAATAATAATTATAGGGATGTTAACGAGAAAATGACAGTTTAAGGCTTAAAGGGTTGAAACGGGGTGCAGTTTGGCATTGCAACTGACAAACCTGAAATTTAGAATGACGGCGACAAGAAAAACGTTAGAATGTTAAAACAATCTGTAAATTTTTGTATTTTTTGGTATTTGAATATAAATTTATTTTAATTTGAATTGTTAAGAATATTTTGTATTATATGAGCCTTGCGAACAATCTCAGCATTGTAACGTAAAAAGTGTAAAGGATTTTTTTTTAAAGTAGTTAAGAATTGGCCAGTCTTAAGGAGTGGACGTATTTGAGGATTTTTCGTAGTAGTGAAACAGTTTTGCACGTGGATTTAATTTTGGGGCGAATTTGCAATAACGTGAGCGGATAAAATGCCATTCCAGTCACGATTGGCGCGAAAATTATACTTTACGTTGTTTAAAAAATAAAATAAGTAATGATCCATTGTCTCAGAATTTTCGGTTGGTTATACGCTTTTAGCCCGCAGCAATGACGCCTTGGCTTGTGAACGGAAGTAACTGCCATTTCTGATTATATTTTTAGGTATACGAAAGGACGTTTGTTTATGCACGTTCAAAATTCTGCAAAGGCGTTTTAGCGCAATCAGTGACAGGAAATGTACCGAGACTTTTGGCAATCAGTGGTCGCCAAGCGTGTAAAACGTACATTTTAGGAATCGGTGCAAAAATTGTTCAGAATATTTTCTGCAAGTGTACAGATAGTGCAAAAAAAAAATTGCGATATGAGATGATAAATGAATGTTTAAAATCTTGCCAAGTGGATTTGTCGATATTAGCCGAGTTTAAGCGTACGGGAGGTAAAAAAAAAACGTGTGTAACAACCCGGATGTAATGGACCCGAACGTCATAGAAAATATCTGTAAGAGAACTTTGCTCAAACATCGTACAGTTAGCAAAATAACATTGTGCCATATAGTAAAAGAGCCGGACGTAAGAATAACCCGGATCAAAAACACATTTTGTTATGCCTTTCTGTGTCTTTTACATCCGGGTTCCGTTGTGGTCAACTATAATGTCATCCTTTAGTTAAATGTCGCCTGCAAAATTTATAGAGAAGTTTGCTCAAAGTGTTACATGAACCTCAAATGATAAAATTATTCTATTGTGCGCGATTTCTTCAGGAACGAATCCCTCGCGTAAACCGATCCTACTACATTAGCTACTCAAAAGCGGCAAAAGCCAAACGCGCTCTTCTTTTTCTTTTCTTTTTAAAGACAACGGACTTATAAGAGTTTGTTAGGGGGTGACCTTGAATTTTGCGAAATTCATTTTGAAAACTTGGGTTAAAGTTAGTCCGTAAAAAGCTTCTGAACATCCAAGTACAGGAGACTTCCGTGTTTATAATAACAACGTCATGTTTTCAGCTTCTCGTATATCTGTCGAATCCAGCTGTTCTCAAACTGGGGTCCTGGATAGGGATTTCGGGGTTCTTGAGCCACAGATTCGTGAGGTTTTCTCTGCTTGGAGCGTATTACTTGCTATTACGATTGGTTTCATGGCTTTTATGAGACCAGCCGAAGGGGGTCCGGGGTTTTCTGTCAGTTGTGCGACGGGGTCCATGTTCCACAAAAAGGTTTAAAACCCTTTCGTCTAATCCAAACTTTTATCTTCTGACTCCTTTCGTCCCGAGAACGTAAACTGAGTTTGTGGAACTCTTTCTTTTTGTCTTCTTGTTTCGTCTTCGTTTTAATGAAATTTTGAAAATTATAAGTGGACTGTAATTAGAGGGCAAGGAAAAAAACGGCGTGGCGTGAAGGTAAATGTAGGGTCGTCAAAGATCGTTAATACGATAGTTAACCTCTGTACCGTACTTCGTAAAGGGGAAATGAAAAAAGGGAAAAAAGGTTACGGTTTTTGAGGTCTGAAAGAATGGACGGAAGATGGCGAAGATGGGAAGTGAAGAAAATTGTTAGTTTGTAAAGATGATAAAAGGCATTCTTAAAGCAGGGTGATTATGTTTGTGGCGCCAGCTGTCAGCGGTATAGACTCATTTTATGTTGGGATTAGAATAAAAGCCTGGGTGCCTGCGTTTCACACTCGGTTTTAGAGCACTAGTGATTAGTCATCTCTTCAACTCTCCTTGATGATATCAGGGCACAAATTGTTGACTTGAAGAGCCCCGAGATGGTAAACTTTGAACTTCCGGGCGCCGTAACAAATTCTTTTTTTTTTATTCCGGCCTTTTGCCTAAACTTGTTTTTCGGCATTTAATAACGCCTAGTATTAATTATTTGTAAAAGCGTTTGATGTCGTTATACCCTTGATAAAAACAGGAAGATGTGCTGAAAACATATTAGTTTTAAAATTAGGATTGGATAATGTGTTGGTCAGTATAATTAAAAGATTAAATAAGTGCATTTAGATATTTAGATATAAATTAAAAATAATAATATCGTTCGATAAAGGGTTTTATTGATATGTAATACAGTTTTATTAAAAGTCGTTAAAAGTTCATTTCCAAGTTAGCACAAAGGTATAGTAGCTTTTTATCGAATTTATAGATGTGGCGCAGTAGAATTTGGACGCGTTTACCATTATTATTATTGTTATTATTATTACTTTATTATTATTACAATATGTGTAAGAAAAAGACGATAAATTACTTTATTTCTTAAAGTCACTGGACCATTGAAGAATTGCGGAGTATACATGTAAAGTTTTTAAGACTTATACATTTTAATTACGTTGTACAAGTTTTGCCCCAAAAGTGAGAAATTGAAGCTTTTTAGGAAGTGTATGTTACATTCATGTTATTAGTTTTGCAAACCCCTCCAGAGAAATGAAAGAAAATGGAGTTTGGGGCAACTGGAAGCTTCGGAAGGGATGATATAGAAATTCGAACATGCTGTTTAAAAAGTCTACAGGAGACAAAATCCTAATTTGCATTTCATTTGTATATTTAAGATGAAAATGAGATACTTGAGTAGTTTTATTATCATGGACTTTGGAAGCTTTTATGACTGTAGGAAGCTATTATTTTTATTTATAACAATAGGAGAAGAATAGTAATTGAGAAACGCAAAGAATATTTGATCATTATCTCATGACAACATTACCTGCGTACTTAATTAAAGAAAATTCTGGAAGAAAAAGTCAGCCTTGGCACTTCGCCAGCACCGTTGAGTAACCGAACTGAACCAGAAAAGTTTTATAATAGCAGTACAGATTTGCATTATTTTGCCCTTTTAAAGCGTTAGCTTAATTTATACGAGGAATACGATTATTCTAGATCTCGAAACCTTCCCGTGTGTATCAAACAATCGTTAGAAACGTCCAATTCGGAAACTTGGACACCAGAATCTAAATAATGTCAGAACTTGGAACTTTAAAAATTACCTTTACAATTTTGGCGAAATTTAGGGTCCCGTGTAGTACTCCAAAAATGGAAACAAAAGATAGAGACATAAACTAGTAGATTTATTTCACAGTCGAAACTTGTCAGATTCATTTATTTTTTTGTAGACTCCGTCGTAAAACTCTCGTCTTGAAGTATAAATATTAGAGAAGTTTGTTTTCTATGCCTGTTCGATCCAGATGTTTAAAGTTAGCGATTTCGAGGTAAAACTTTCAATCGTTTCATAAAACCCTCGGCAAAGGAAGGTCGACGGGAACATATTGCACTGAATGGGGGAGTCTGTGTGCGTCGTAGTTTAGCGAAAAAGCAAACAAATACTTCGTAGTTTGGGTGGCACGTTTTCCCGTTACATAAAACGATTTACATGTGCCCCCCAAAAAGACAACTTAAGAACGGAGAAGAAAGATAACAGTTTTAAATTTTGTTAGAGGGGTCTGTTCTGTTTTTGGGGTCCCCGGTTATGTGCAACGCAGCATTTTTTTATTTTTTTTTGCAGTAGATATAAAAAGACAGTAAGTTGTTACAGAGAAGATTACAAGAAAGGTGAAGGTCACAGCATTCCGAAAAGGAATTGAAGAGGAGAATGTTTTGTTGAAAAAGCGCTGAGAAATGCACAGAAAACTAAAACAGTATTAATGAGGTGAAAGGAATGTTAGGACTCTGTGTGGATCCCAACATGTGCGTCTAGAGCGTATGTGTATTTTCTAAGTACGTTCTCTGTTTGTTGACTTTCCCATTAAGGGACTACACGCTTCCCCTAACCATTGCCTACATAGTAATATGTTTTATGTGTATACAAGGAATTCTGTTTTCTAACCAGATAAGCTCCCAGCCAATCTTACAAGGCGTATGAAGTTAATTACCAGGGGAAAAAAATCTATTGACAATCGCGAAAATTGATTGCCTTGCATTTTTACTCTTACCTTTGTATTCTACTTTTTATATTTTTTCGCGTGTTCTGAAAGACAGTTTCTTTCAGTATAGGAAAAATTTACCAAGACCTTGACATATATTAAGCAGAAAGGCGCGTGCCAAACTTTTTTTGTGGGGGGGAGGTGGGGGGGGGGGGTGAATCCTACCGAAGAATTTCAACGTTTCTAGGGTTCACTGCTAACCATACCAATAGGCAAGTGTTTCCATTCTTGAAGATTATCAGACGTTCTGAATATCTGCTGAATTTTGTACTGTTTTTAGAATTGAAATGACTTAAACGCTATTTGAATTTATTGTACAAAATTGGGATGAAAAAGTGCGTGAAAAAAATCGAATAATTTAGACAGGAGAAAAAAGACGTCCCAAAGAAATTGTAAAGCCCAAGGGGCGTCAGGTTTCGGTACGTCACCTAATTGGCTGACGTCATACTTTCATAAGTTTGTAGTTCCAGGATCGGCAGGAGTCTACACCAAACATGGTTTAGCTGTATACTGTGTACGTTTCGTAAAAGCTGCCTCGAAAAAAATACTCCCCCAGAATGTGACGCATATCTTCCGTAAAAGCTTCTCCCGCCAGCTTTTTCCTTGTCAAGTCTCTTATGCAAATGAGTTGCCATAAAAAGTTTTAATGTTTCCTCCCCTTTAACTGATGTTTCGACATTAAAGAAAAAATAGTTATAGCTAAGAAAGTCAGCGAGATTACAGCAGTGACAATCGGATATTCCTTTTATTTTCGCCTTTTATTTCCTTTTCCTGAACAGTATTGTTTGGCAAGGTTATGTGTTGTAGGGGACAATTTCGTGTTCCCGTCATAATTTAACGATTGGGTTTTTAATGACTTCTTTCCTTTACTATTTTTCTTCTCTTTGCGTGTCGGCTTTTCACAATAGTTGTCGGCACCTCGTCTTCCGGCTGTTGTCAAGATTGGTCATGCTCATGGCGGCTTGGGCAAACTGAAAGTGGAATCAGCTGCAGATTTCCAAGATGCTGCGTCCGTGGTAGCTGTAGCCGGAACGTACTGCACCGTGGAGCCGTACATTGAATCCAAATTTGATGTTCATGTTCAGAAGATCGGAAATTCCTACAAAGCGTTCATGTAAGTTCAAGTGCCCTTTATTATTGTCATATATTTACTGTTAATCCTATATACTATACATGGACAAAGTCAGCCTAAGAGTAATCCCCAGCATGGGAGTGTTTTTTTTGCAGAGGGGAATTAATTTTTTTCAGAAAAGAAATGCTGTTTCAACGTGTTGGAAGGGTTAGAATGTGAATTACTATGCCTTTATGTTAATCTTAGAAAATTGTTTATCTGGCCTCTATAATGTTTCACAGTAATTGAACAATTGTATAATGGACGAACAATGTATCGAATTGCGGGAATATTTGTAAACAAGCTTGAATGTGATAGGCGAGTAAAGCTTTCTAATTTTATTATTATTATTATTTATTTTGTGTGTGTGTGTTCAAAGGACGAATGTTGGTTAGGCGAGCACTTAGTGCAAATGACTTTTACACTTTTAAGGAAAATTGACTCGATTAAAACCTCGATTGTCGTAGGCAAGGTGAGTGAAAGAACGCGTACACGTATGACTCCAAAAGACTGGTTTCCTCTCGTGCCGTGAGATAACATAACATGCGCGGAGAAGACAAACGAGCTGGCGTAATGTTTGCCCACCATGACTGTTTGGTTAACTTGACCATAAAATATAAACTTCCCAAAGCAATAGTAACCGTGCCTTAAGAATTAAATGATTGTGTCAGCCTTTGGCTGATCCTGTTTTACAATCCTTTCAACACATTTACAGGTAGACATAAAATATCGCCAAAATTTAACACAGTTGGAATGCTCTGAATCTAATCTTTGAACATTAGAGTGTCACACGCAGCATTTATTTGTTTACTTTGTGTTTCTGTTATTTTTTAAATATTTTTTTATTTACAGTATTCATTTTATTTAATTTTTGTTAATTTTGTGTATGACCACCGCGGTAACCAATACTGAGTTTTCGTTGAGAAGTTCTTCACATTCGAACGGCAGTAATGTAACGGTGTTTGAAATGCCATTCGCCAAATTCCGAGCCACTTTACCTCTACTGTACCCATGTCTCGAACTAGTGCAGAATACCGAACCGTAACACAGATCAATTTAAGATTTTGGTGCAATTTTCATTCATGTAATTAAAAACTTTTTCATGGAATACCTATCGTTCTTTGCTTCGTCTACCAATCAGGGTAACTGAGTCGATGCGTACTATTTTTTATGCCCTACAACAAATGAAGCCGTAATATTTCGAATGACGAGGATCCTTAAGTGGAAGATACTCTTGTCAGTGTTTGCATTTGGCGTAATGGCGACTTGAAAGTTCTGGATGTGTGTATCTATTTTAGGTCAAAATGCGTCTTTTTCACAACTTTGAACGTGCACCCAGACTAGAGGAGTATAATTTTTGCAAAGGATGCATGTAATGTGATCTGGAAGAAGTCACAGGGTTGACTCCCAGTTCCGGGTGAAGCGAAGGCCAAGGTTATGTGGGCCATGTTGGCAAAGCTAGACCAACGGGAAAATTAAGTTATCGAGAGAGAGACACCCAGAGGTTAATTAAGCCGGAGAGGGAGAGCTGCTAACAAGGGGTTAAGAGGTCTAGGACCCTTTTTTTTCAAATAAAAGATAAAATAAAAATCGTGATGAAGAATTCCAAGAGGTCCCCCAAACAGAGGCGCCAATGGGCTTGTATTTTTATAAAAGGAGGGGAGTTCTGATACGGTACGTGTTTGCCTGTGTATGTGTGTGTCTGCGTGTGCTAAGCCACGAAAATTCTTGACTCGTTAGGTCAACCGTGAAAAAGCTCGCACCACACATTCACTCGCTTTCCACGCACGCTGGAACCATGTGAATGAGTCAACCCAAAATCCAATTGAAATTCCGGGACACGAACGTTGTTTTGCCCTTTTTTGAGGAGAACTTTCAATCCCAAACTAAGGAAGTTAGTTTTTTTCAAGCTCCAAAGAGTACTTTGATACAAGAAAGGAAGATAGAAAGGCACTGACCAAAAACAAAAACATTTATCAGTATTTCTCTAATGCATTGATACATCTTTTGTACCTCAGCTGGTATTCGTGTCCATAAGTAGATATTTAAAAAATCTAAATGCATATTGCTAAGGCTAATTGGTTAACTTTATCAGTTAGTACGCGGTGATTTGTACACCTTTGTCACTTTTCGAGTCGAAATTTTCTACCCAGTAACATTGATCATTGTCTTAAAGCCTATTTTTCTTTAGCTTAATGCGCAGTTTTCGCCGTTATTGACGAGATTTATTGGGTCAAGCGTTCTCTTTAATATGGGTTTATTTATTATTTTTCGAGACAGTTTACGGATAGCTCGAATTCTTAAGAGACAAGAAATGCTAATCTTTTTTCTTTGACCAGAAAAGTGCGGCAGAGAAAAACGAATAAATAAAGGAACTTTTATGAATCATTCTGGTTCGTTCTTAACATGACATGGCTGTCATTTTTTTTCCTTAAGGAAAGTCAAAACCCGGAACCCGGATTTTCGCTTGGTTTCGCACTGTCGGATGAATCGTCGGGTGTCAAGAGATTCGAGTGAGACTTAATTAATCACACCCTACTCATGACGTTTTTTTCTGTCTCGTTTTTTGTGCGATCTTTGCAACAGGAGGAAATCCATTTCTGGGAACTGGAAGACCAACCAAGGTTCCGCGATGCTCGAACAATTGCCGATGACGGAACGATACCGTTCGTGGATCGACGCTGTTTCAGATCAGTTTGGAGGCTTGGATTTGTGCGCCTTAGAAGTACTGGTGAGCAAAGATGGCCGCGAGGTGATTCTCGAGCTCAATGATTGCGCCTTGCCATTATTGGGCGATTCCCAAGAAGAAGATCGAAGATTGATCGCCGAGTTGGTTTTACACCGCATGCATGTACGTATTTTCAGATCTATATTTATTTATAGTATATAATTGCCATATTACAGTCTAGTCGTTATTAAGTTCATTTTTCTCAGCTTTTCTTTTAGTCTCACTGTATTACCTTCATTACAATGCAATACTCGTAATACTTCTAGGAATTTACTACTATAATTAATTTTTATTACTTTATGACAGTTTCGTCTTACTTTATTGCTCAGTTTGGTATTGCTTTTTACATTGTGTTTTGTATCTTTCACTTCGATAGATCGTACCAGAAAATTAATCGAGTTCTTCCTCAGTTGCAGTGTCGCCCGTTCACGGCGATTCCTCATTCAGCGCCTGTCCCAGTACCGGGTACTGGCGGGGGTATGGTACCGGTTAGCAGTCGCCCCTCGATGGGCGGTATTGCGAGCGCTTCGAGTAGCTTAGCCGCTTCGCCCTCTGAAGACAAAGGAGGTTTGATGATGTCCGATCGCGCCAGCCCAGCGTCGGTTGCTTCTAGCGGAGCTGGGGGAAGTGTTCTGTCAACAACTCCTCAGGGAGGAGGAGCCGCAGCTCCGCCGCCACCGGTACCGCCAAGGGCGGAATCAAGTATCGGGGGCAATCCGTTCACACAGAGCGTGACAGGAGCCACGCGGTCGTTGTTTGGCAGGCAAAGTTCAGCTACAACGTCGTCGTCTTCGGTTTCGTCGTCATCCGGTGGTGTTGCGCCCTCTTCGGCGGTGGGCCAAGCAGATGGCCTAGATGACGGAGAAGATACGATGAAGAATTTGCGCAAAACCTTCGCTGGCATCTTTGGAGATATGTAGTAAACTTGAACGTAAGCTGACGTCATCCGTATCCCGAGGAATTCTGGACGTTTTTTGAATGGTGTGTTCTTTTTTCGTATGATCGTCCTATTCGCTGGGTTTCAGTCAAATGTCTTGCGTCTATCTGGAAGAGAATGTGACCTTCATTCTAAATACTGTGAACATGTTTTACTAGTTAATTTCTTCATTATTTTGGTTTTATTACCTTCTTATCTTTCTTATTTTTATTTATCTATCTTCTTTCTCCGTTTAAGTACACCAGTATGAAACAATTCCTTTCTACTTAATTCTAATTTTTCATCCCTGATGAAGACTTAAGTTAAAAGAAACGGAGGTCTCAAGATTTCCAAGGATCTCGTCTTTCTGTTTCTTTTCATGTCTTACAGGGGACATGTTTATGGGAATGTGAATCTGGGGGACTCGCTAATCCTCGCCCTTGAACTCCTCAATGTATGTGATTTTTTTAAGATCGGAATTCCTTTGACTTTTGTCCTTGTACTCTGTTTTCCATTATGAGTGTTTAACATCGGTGTTGATGAATATGCGTACGAAAGGGAGTTCGTTCCACTTGGGTTGTTAATCAAAGGTGAAGACGTTTATTGCCTGGTTTTTCAAGAAATTGGGGGTGATGGGTTTTATTAGAAATGGACGAAAATGTTGTTTTTTTTTCATTTGATGATCGTTGCTCCTCTTTCTTGCCTCTATCCCGTATCTGTCTTTGTTATTTTCCCCCTTTTCTAAGTGTTTCTTGAAACATACTGTCGTAGTGCCATCGGAAAAAAAGCAAAATTCACGAAAACGTGTTGACATTTTTTCCCCAGTCTGTCGTATTTGGGTTTAATTTCCTTAAGAAACAGTGTCTTATGGATTTGGGGGTATGTATAGTTCTGCAGGATTTAACGTGGCTCGTGTTAAATGTGTTCATTTGTTGCATTTTCGATGTTGAAGAAAGCGGAGGCAGGTATTTGATTAATTGTTGCATGTTTGCGACTATTGCGCTTACTTGTTACAAGAGTTAAGTTTGAAGGACAGGCAAGCTAGCAATACGGATTTTATTTGATTTTGCCCGTGATATATACATATTCACGCTGAATGGAATTAAGATTTTGGAAATGGGTTTCTGTGTTATAGAATTTCAGGTTCATTCTGCGTATCGTAGACAATTTAATTCAAGTTTGTAGGCATAGGACTCCTAGCGTAGCCTTCCTGAAGCTCTTCCTATCGTCCATGGAACTCGACCGGGATCTCACTCTCTTACATAAAAAAATGCTCATGAGCGACTCACATGGGAGAACCCATCAAAATCTTTTTTTAGACCCATTTGTCCTGTGTAAGCACCGTATTTTATTATTTTATCCTTGTTCTTTCTTTCTTTATCGACTGAATAAATATTATATTTTTGTCCCGGATTAAGATTTGTCTTGACTGTGATAAAAAGAAAAATATTTCAGAATAAAGTTTTCTTTGCGTTTGATTTCGTAAAATTCGAATGCTAAGAACACATTTCCGATGGCATGCGATTAAAAATCAGTCTGAAGCCTTCGAATCAACGTTGTCTCATTCCAAACAAGCTCCGCCCGAGTTTCTGCAAACTATTGTGATAGCAACGGCATAAATTTAGATAAATACACAAATAAAGAATAAAAATACAAGTAATAAAGCCACATCATTTGTGGCTCGCGAAAGTGCATTTATCTAGCCTGCGTGTAACCAAATAAAAGCTTTACTGTTAAACGACGGCACGTTTAGTTGGGCCAAGTGTCGAAATGATCCTGCCGTGGGTATAGGAAGAACGTTGGCACGCAAGGTTCATGGATACAAGGTTGGCTCAATAGGCGGGGTTTACGGTGCTTGCTTTCTCCTGTGACGAATGTCATTTATACCAATCAGCGTGCACGGCCGTAAAAAAGGAGGGAGAATACGAATAGTTTGTTCAGGGCATACCCCACGTACAGTATATATCTACGTTTATCTTGATCTGTATCAGTAATCCTGAATTAATATTTCCTAGAAATACATTTAGTTCCATAAAAGAGCTTATTAAAACACTTTTCGCTTTTCGTTTATAAAAGTTTTGTATAAGTCATCTAGAATTAATACCTTTTAAAGTATTTAGTTCCATAAAAGAGCTTATTAATACGTCATTTACTTCGTTTATAAAAGTTTCGTACTAATGTATTATTTTGTTTATTTTTCTTAATTTCTTCCCCCCTTCACTTGTGGGAGTTGACCCTTTTAACTTCGATAAACCCTTCCACGTACACATTTTTATTTCGCGTTGATACGCATATCGCACCTTTTGATTCTAATTAAGATTTTTACGTGAATGAAACATTTACGACATTTACTTCATTTCGGCTCGCATTTACGCCATGCGTATTCCGAAAATGTGTTTTAAGTTTTGCCGCTGCTTCGGCCCATTCTTGAGAAGGTTCTATTAAACCTCCAAAAGATAACGTTTTGGCCCATGACAGAGTAGCGTAAGAATGAGGGTCACCCCAGTTCGGGAAATGTATTTCGAAGTTCGTGTACCACCCAATATTTAACTTTAATTATGTTACGTACTGTCCAG